>WIGM01000191.1:28923-55556 GCA_014235935.1 Colletotrichum musicola
TGAAGGATGAGATGTAATGAAGGATGAGATGTAATGAAGGATGAGATGTAATGAAGGATGAGATGTAATGAAGGATGAGATGTAATGAAGGATGAGTGAGCGCTTGAGGAAAACCCAGTGAGTGACTTATTAGTGAGTGAGACGCCCTGTAGCGTCACTGAAGCGCTGTGTAACTGAAATGGGAAAGTCTCTCTCACCTTACCCCAATTCAAGCTTACTAACAAGGTTTCGTTCGACATATGCCAACAAAGGAAGGGTGAGTTTGTGCCCCAAGCAAAAATGATTAAAAATTCACTTCATCTCTCCCACCACAAAACACCATATCTCAGATGAGCAAAAACATGATCAGTGGGAGGCTTGAACTCCCGGCCTTGGCATTACTCAACATTCCAGATGAAATATTAGTACCACGCTCTAACCAACTGAGCTAACCGACCGGATGGACTGCCTTGATTGGCTGGCTGATGGTGGCTTCGGTCGCAGGACAACCCATGATGGTGTGGGCAAGTGAGTGGGCCAAGAGTGAGTGAGTCTGGATCCACCACCCACACTGAGAACGCGAAGAGAGTGACGAAGCCCGATGGAGTTGATCATAATATTGTAAATGCTTTTCAGAAACAACGCTTGAAGAAACAGGAAACCAAACTCTATGAACGCCAGCCGTGCCCGCTATGCAAAAAAGGCAAAAACTCCAGGTGGATTCCGACTTTACAATCCCTCCGCCTACGAGTCAAAGATGGCTCCATAGGCGGGAACGCCCCGGCTCTCGAGCCCGTACACGACCTTCCTCGTCACCTTCTGATTCGAGATAATCACCACAGCCTCACAGGCGCCCGTCTGCCTGGCCCCAGGGTTCGCGATCTGTGCCAGCCCGCCCGAACGCCGCCGGCTGGCCTCCCAGATGCGGTACGTGATGGCCACGAGGTCCGGCCGGCCCGTCTTCTTGGTGTCGATGACCACGGCCTCCGGGTCCGCCGCGTATATCGTGTCGAGCACGGCCTGCCCATACGTCTCGGCGGGCCGTTGCGTCGACCAGACGATGCGCACGGGGTGCTCCGGGCGCTGCACGAAGAGGCTGAGGCACGGGCCGATGCCGGACCCCGTCGCAACGACGATGCACGGCTCGAAGAGCCCCGCGACCCGGAGCACGCCGTACTGCGGCACCCCGCGCGTGTAGATCTGCTTGGGCGGGTTCTTGATGATCTTGTCCGTCCAGTCGCCCGCGTTCGAGACGAGGACCGAGAAGCCCTTTTTTCCGGCGTTGCTGAGCCCCGTCGCACTCTTCCCTGCAAGACCCTTCTCTGCGGCGTCGGAGTTGCTAGAGCAAGGAGGCGCAGCCGGGTTCGGGATCACTGCAAAGGCGTGCGTCTCGCGCAGCGGCGCGTCCGTGAGCCGGACGGCCTGGCCGTACTGCGCGTCCGCGTAGCTGAAGTTGAGCTTGACGACGTGGTCGGACATGGCCTCGGCCTCGACGTCGCGCAGGCGCAGGCGCGTCCAGGGGTACGCGACGAGCAGCGTGATGGCGACCAGCATCCAGAAGGACGGGGTCGAGGCGACGGCGGCGCCGTAGGGAATGCGCGCCGCGCGGCTGGCGTCCTCGGCGAGCATCATGACGAGCGCCCAGAAGAGCAGGACGACGGTCCAGCCGAGGAAGCGGTGGGTGCCCTCGAACCAGTTGTGCAGGAGCACGCGGGCGCGCGGGTGGGCGAAGGCGACGATGAGGATGAGCAGGAGGCAGATGAGGTAGCTGTCGAGGAGGACGTAGGCGCGGAGGGCGCCCGTCGGGGTCGACTGGTTGGTCGTCTCGCCCGTGAGGACGACGAGGAAGGCGATGAACCAGAAGAGGGAGGCGACGCCGCAGCCGCTGTGGATACCGCCGTAGGAGTAGATCTTTGCGAGGGCGCGGCGGACCGGCAGGGGAACGGAGGCAGGGCGAGGGAGAAGAACACAGAGACGAAACATTGAGTTGACGATGTGCTCGTTGCGGATGACGAGGGCCGCGAGGATATTTGCCGAGACGGCGGTCGCGCAGGTCTGAGGCGTGAGTCGGGATGAGGGCCCCCCGGAGAGAGAACGGATGATGACGACGAGAAGGGCGGCGATGTTGCCGAGGAAGGCGAGGGTGAAGATGCGACGGTATACGGAGCCGAAGTTCCAGCGGAGGTAACGGTAGGCACGAGTGCCCTTCTTCCCCGGGACGGCGATGTCATCCTCGTCGTCGGACTCGTCTCGGTGAGAGCCGGCGGTGGTGGAAGCATCGGAGACGGCTTCGTGGGCCACGAGAGTTTGTGTTGACGAGTTACAGCTGTTCGGAGGGAAGCTCGAGGGGAAGTACGCTCTTATGGGAGACGTCGGGGGCAGCTCTGGGAGAGTGTAGACGTCGTGGGCGACGGGGAGGGTTGTCGATGAGGCCGTTCTTGACGACATGGTGAGTATGTGTTGTGGGAGGAGATAACTAAGCTCATGGTCAGCAAGGAAGTCCAGCCATTATGCCAGACCTACTTACGATATAGACAAGGAAGAAGCAAGAGAGGAACGCGGATGGTTTCAGAGAAAGAGGAGGCAGATAGATATGTGCAGATGAACCGAGGCGAGGAGGACGCCCAGACGAAAATCCAAACACGAGATAGACGACAAAGGAAAAAAAGAAAAGAAACGAGGTGGAAAAAGAAACTAGGCGATGTGTGTTCGATGTGGTTAGATCCTTAATGCGATGAAGACGAAAAAAAAAGGTGCGATCACCAAGGGAGAACGGCCCCTGGTGATCCGATATATACCCATCCCTCTTCACGATGTCGATACCCAAGGGCGGCGCCCATCTTCACGGCCCCCCCGTCCGTCAACCTGGACTGACGGCCGCGGACGGGAACGCCACAGCTGAGGGAACATGTGGTGAGCAGGGCCAAAATAGAAGCCAGTGTGCGGTCGCGGTAGCCCGACGACCCGGCCGGATACTAAAAACATCGTCGAGCGTGAAGGGTTGAAGTCGTGTGTACTGTGTAGTAGGCCAGTCACGTGGCGTGGGGGAGAGGTGGAAGATGGCACGGTGGGATGCGGTGCAGAATGAGGTATCGTTACGTCGACGGCTGAGGCTCCTGTGGAACATGGATCCAGCATGTGGTCTTACAAAAATAGAGGCTGGGTGTGTCTGTGTGTGTGGTGTGGAGGATGAGACCTGGGGGGGCTTTGGATGGACGAGACATCGAGGCTGCTTTGGCTGGCGGGAAAGGCGTGACGATTGGGTTCCCCCCCCGAGGCTTGGTCCCTTGAGTGTCTTGCCCGATTTGGTCTTGGTGTATTCCAGTCTTGGCCTTCTGCACATGGCCAGGAAACGGGCAAAGGGCTATCTCGGCCTTGTCGTGGGTTAAGACGCGCTAGTCTTCTAAGGCGCGTGGCTTGCATGACCTGACTGTCGGGAACGTCTGTTCGTCGTCCCTAGAGCGACGGGCCCTGCTCGCTCTAGGGAAAGATGGGTCGGGGAGCCCGTGTTGTGAGGCTAAACCTGGACAGATGGTGGATTAGAAACATTTGACATTCGAACCATGGCATACCAAACAGGGCCGAAAGTCTGCTAACAGTGTGCCTTGCATGGTGCCATCGACGAGACTCACATGGGCTGCAGATGGGGGACGACGGCCGAGAGACATCGTTATGGGAACTCGGACCCATTCCAAGAAGGAAGAAGAAAAGCTCATCGACCGGTGAGGCGAGACAAAGGCCGAAAGGGCCTCATTGCCCGAGAAAAGCCGGACCTGGGCAGTGGATCTCATGTCTCTCGCAGAGATGTCACAGTTCAGTCATTGAGGATGAGCGGGCGATCCCTCTCGTGGTCGATCTACCGCCCTGGAGTCGCGCGTGGGGTGAGCTTTGCCGCGGAAGACGCCGAGAGAGAGACAAGCGCGGGTTCTACCCTCCCGCGTGGCACAGCTGCGCTTCTCTCACTGTCTTCTGGAAGGAGGTGAGTGGCTGCGCGGTCTCATCCATGTGTGTGCCAATAGCCTATTAGATGACGAGGACGAAGACGAGGAGTAAGGCCAGCTCACGGAAGGAATAACGTCGCATCGCGAAAATGGAGAAAAGATCAATCCGTCGGGATAAAGGTCTGAAACACAACCGCAAGGCGCACTGCATTCCCTCCCCCCCACTGAGCCATCAACGTCGTGTCACCCCCTCTGTCTTCAGCTAAGGTGGTTGAGTGGAGTGGTTGAGTAAGTGAGTGGGTGGGTGAGTGGGATGAGTGAGTGAGCGTGGCTACGAATGAGCACAGTACCCGTCGAGACTCCCCCGCTAGAAAATGGCCTGCACACCGATTTTGGTCCAGGACAGGGCCTGAAAAAACCACACACGCGGCAAGCAAGAATAGCAAGGGAGAGATAACTATAGAGCCGAATCGGAAAGGCTTCTACCAAGCTTCCGCTCATAGGTGGCGACGTGACATCGCTCGGTACCGCGTTATCCCACCGCGTGGTTGCGCTGCAATATAAGCTCAAAAACCAGTCATAGTTATGTCTTTAAAATCACCGGCCCCATGCTATTTCCATGCTATCTCCTCCCAAGCAGCCCTAGAGTGACGCGGCTAACGAAGCTAGCAGGCGGGTGACTTAAATAAAGAACTAGGAACAAGAGACAATCGGCATGTGGAAAGAGAGACACAGGGCGGGGAGACACAGATTCTAGTCAGACCTGTCAAGAAATGTGCCCCCCCGACTGAGTAGTGATGGACTCTAGGGGCATATCAGAAGAGATCCAGGGCGCGAACCCGTCTCTCGGCACCGGGAGGGAGAGACAATCCCGCCTGGTTTTAGGCGAGACATTGCCTCGGCGATAATCGTCGACAGAATTACATTATCGTGCGTCGGGGAATGGGATTCTATCGTCGCCGGCGGGATGTGGAACTGCAGGGCGATTTGTGAGCCGACCCGGCCCTCCCCCCCAACGGGTCGATCATCGTCCGATGCCGCGAGCGCCTGCACGCCTGCATGCCTTACCCAGGAAGTCAATCCGTGCGTTTATTCTTGGATCAGACGAGCCGCTTCTCGCTTCTGGCGATCTTGTTGATCTCCCCTACAGTGCATGCTGCTGACAGGACGGGGGATCAGGGACGGCACGGGAATCGAGCATGGAGAAAATAGAGGGGGAAAAATACAGCGGGAAAGGATGTAAGCCCGGGCATGCAGAATCTTGCTATTTCAGGCGTATCTTCTCCCACTGGCCATCACTAAGATCACTAAGAAACCGCCAAACGATTGGCTCTTCGCAGAGTGGGTGGGTTGCATTCGCCTGTTGAGCTAGCCCCTCGGTCCCAGAGACGAAAAGGATCATTTAGAAACATGGATGTGTCTTCGATCTCGAACCAATCAGCCACCACCGGCGTTGTCAGATGCACCCGGCCTCAAGAAGAAACGGCAGAAACAAAACGAAAAGTCGCTAAAATAAAACGTCCCTTCTATGTTATCTCTCTGTGACACAACTTTCAGGCTGCAGCGGGGCTTTTCCCCTGGTTCTACATGGCGATGCTCCTGGCTGTTCTCGAACTTCTCGGCCGAATCCCACGATGGCTTACCGGCGCTGTTACACGGGGGTGGTGGCTGGTGTGGCTGCAGGCGAGGTGAGAAAATGGTGGCTCTCCGCAGCCTTATGGGTGAGCTATTAGTTGCACGAGGTGATTTGAGTTTAGAAATGGCTGAAACGTTACAGTTACAGCGTAAAATGAAGTTCGTTGTAGGACTGGATTGCTGATGTTATGATCCGTGGACTTGTGGAAGATTCATTCTGCGACCTGGAACTCGACTGTATTTCAATGTCGATGGAACCATCAAGGCCACTGCTGAAGACAACACACGGCTTCTTTTCCAGAGACTCGATACAAGAGAAAACCTCTGTTATGAACTAATCGTTCAGTATCGTTTCATGGGATTCAACATTATTCAATACTTCAACGACCCGCAGCTACCAGACCTGTTGGCAAGACTCATACCCGCAGCCCTCCCCGGAATCATCTCATCAGTCATCATCATCATAATAGCGTTTACAGCACCGTTAGATACTGTCCGTGTCGTAGTAGGGGTCGTTCGGCAGGTAGGGGAACTTGCGGACGACGACGTCGCCCTTGTAGGACCAGAGGTCGACCTGGGTCGGCTCGTAGTCGAGCCCGCAGCTGTCCGTCTCGGCGCCGAAGGTGAGGACCTCGGACGTGTTGCCGTTGGAGTAGTTGATGCGCACCATGTTGACCGTCTCGACGTTGGGGCCGACGTCGAAGTAGTTGGCCGGCATGAACTGGATGCCCGAGTGCGCGGTGGTGAAGACGGTGGTGGGGAGATCGCCCTAAGTTCAAGTGTGTTAGCATATATGCACAGCCGTCGTGAGAAAGCATTCGAGGTGGTCTTACCGTGTGAGGAACGTGGTGCATGCCCAGGTTGAGCCACAGCACCAGGTCCGTCTGGTTCAGGCTCTCGCCGTCGAAAAAGGCGTCGAAGTTGACGGGCGGGTTCTCGACGTCCTGGTTGTTGTACGCGTGGGTGCTCCGCGGCTCCGTGTCCTTGCGCACCGAGACCATGATATCGTGCTCGGCCCACTTGGCCGCGTTCTTGAGGATGTTGGAGTCCTTGACCGTCAGGTGCGCCGCGCCGGTGTACGGCAGCACGCGGTAGGCGCGGTACTCGCCGTGCTTGTTCTTGACGTCCTGGTTGAGCACGAAGAGCTGGTCCTGGTTGTTGTAGCTCCAGTCGAAGCGGCCCTCGTCCTCGGTCGCGACGAACTCGCGCTCGAGCTTCATCGTGTTGAGCGTCTTGCCGCGGGACCAGGGGAACGAGGTGGTGGTGGGCACCTGGTGCATGCGCTGGACCGAGTTCTCGGTGCCGAAGATGTCGAAGTCGGCCTTGAAGTTGACGACGTGGTCGTGCATCGATCCCGAAAGGTTGTCGTGGATCTTGAAGCCGTAGTCCTCGTTCTTGGCGTAGAAGGCCGCCTGGATATAGCCCGAGGCGCGCACCTCGACGGCGACGGAGCCGTCGAGGAAGAAGCTGTAGCTGAACATGTAGTCGTAATTGCCGACGGTCGAGACGGAGCGCACGGTGAAGTAGACGTTCTTGGTCGCCGTCACGTAGTCCTGCGAGCTGTGGCGGGCCATCGGGTAGTCAGCGTCGAACTCGAAGAGGCAGATGCTGTTGAGATGCGTGTGCGTCGTCTCGGACACGTAGAAGGACGAGTTGAGGTAGGTCGCGTACGAGGGGCAGTCGTAGCCCTTCAGCAGCTCGAAGGCGAAGGGACCGAAGCCGTAGTACGTGTCGAGGTAGGCGACGTGCGACTGAGTGGGATCGCTACCGGCGTAGTGAGCGAGCGCCTCCTGGAGGCCGAGCTCGTAGAGTATTCTCTGGCCCTTGTAGCGGATGTCGTAGAGAGCCATGCCCGTGTCGCGAGTGAAGCCGACGTAGAAGCTCCAGCCCATCCACTCGACGTACTTGCGCTCAGGGTCGACGGAGTACCGGGCTCCCTGGGGCGCGACGGCGGTCGGGGGAGCGTGAGTGTCCATGGGGAGGATCTCGCCTTGCTGGTCCGTGGCAGACCAGTTACCGGCCCAGTTGCCACCGAGCTTCTCGACATTGCCGGCCCAGTAGGCGGCGCGGAACTCCTCAGTCGTCTCGTAGAAGACGCCGTTGTAGTACCATCCCTCAACGATCCACTTGGACGGGTCGCGGCCGGTGACGTCGGACATGAAGTACAGACCCATGGGCATCATGGAGCCGACGTCGAAGATGTCAGGGGGAATGCTCCAGAACTGGTCCCAGCGCTGGACTCGGCCGTCGTCCTGGTAGTAGGGGTCGATACCCCAGATGGAGAGCGTGTCGTTCTCGAGGCCGAGCGCCGTTGCGTTCCACAGGTCCTTGGTGATGTCGGCGACGGTCTTGCTGACGTCGTAGAGCCACTCCTGCATCGCATCGTCATCGGCGTCCAGGCTGCGGACGCGGCCACCCGTCTTGCGCGTGAAAGGATACTCGAGGTTCTCCCACTTTGTGGTGCCGTTGACGACAGGGAGGGGGCCGACGAGGATGTCACGGTACTCGGGCTCCTCGGAGGCGCGGAAGTCGATCAGGACGTGAGCATAGCGAGGGGGTGCAGGGGCGCTTCCGTCGATGTAGGCCAACGCGTCGGACTTGTTGGGAGCCATGAGCTCGACGAGGACGCTGTTGGGGTTAGCCTGAAAGTCTCTCGTCAGGGCTGGGAGTGGTCACTTACATCTTGTTGTCCCAGGACGTGGCATTGTCGCTCAGGGTGAGGTTCATCTCGGGCTGGGCAAACAGCCACTGGGTGACGCTGGCGGCTTCGACATTGGTCAAACCGCCCCAGATGTTGTCCTTGGGCGCCTCGATATCCATGGGGTCGTGAGGCACGCAGTCGGCGGGCTCGGTGCTGTTCAGCTGGCGCTTGCCGATGGCCTGGCTGAGTGCCTTTCGGCCGTGGCCCTTGGCGCGCTGTTGCGCCCATGGGGTCTTGGGAAGGCCGTTGACCTGGGGGACGAGGTCGGTGCCGAGCAGAAGCAAGGCTCCCAGGCCGAGGGCGCGGGTGAGCGAAGAGAAACCCATGGTTGCCGTCCTGACGTTGACGATGTCTTCAGGATGCTGCTGTTGGGAGTATTTGGGGAAGCGCTTGGAGCTCTGGAAGAAGAGACATCTCTCTAAGGAAGACACCGAGACCTTTTATATCTGGTCTCTATCGTTCTCTTCCAGTCCGTGGCTTCCCCGACACCGGTCGTCGAGTCGTATCGTCAACTACCACGACGGGGCCCGTCCATCCCGGTCTCAATCTCGTAGATGGTGATAGCGAAAGTCTGGAAACTTTGCTACTGGATTGTTGGTCGGCCCCAGCCCGCCAATAGAATGTAACGGCATATCCAATATTGACAATCGGCTTCGGCTCGACGCGAACGCCATGGCAGAAGCCGAAGGCGTGCCTCTGCACATGGAACCCATGCGAAATCCAGCTGGTAGACAGGCGGAGATCCATAGCCGGTGCATGACCCCGCCACCGGCGCCGTCAACGGCGGGACGATCGCACAGAGTTGCCCGATCGAGTAACCTCTGGAGTGAGGGGATCGGGTTTTGTTTGCGGGGGTATAGATACCGCAGGCCGCGGCCTGCGAACCTCGAGGCAGGTTGGGTTCGTCCCATTGACTAATGCAATTTTTGGTTGATGCGCCATCAGAGAGCCGTATTCGAAGTGCGTAGTGATATTGGGCATGGAGAGACCCCGATGCTACCAAACAACGCGGCCGGGATGCCAATCCACGAATGGACCTCTCATACTAATGGCGAGGCCAATTCCGAGGTTACTGAAGACTTCCCGGCAGTTGATTCGACTAACTTTCTCATTAGATTTCGACTTCGGTCTCGGTGTTAACCACGTAAAAACGTGAATGAGCTTTATCTGGTAGACCAATTCGGCCGAGTTCCAGGCTGCTCCTGGTATGTAACCACCCGGAGAGGCTGGAAACGCGGGGCTCGTTCATGGTCTAGGATTGTAAGGCGAGATCGTAGGGCGGGGTCAATATCCGACCAGCTCTGGACTTGTGAGAGTCGCAACTCACAAGCGGTGATTCACGCTGGGCAGGACCGGGGTGCAGTTGACCCAGCCTAGACGACGCAATATCGTTGGCAATATCCGTTAAAGAAAGTCGGACTATTTTCCCGTCGATAGCGAAGGAGAAAACTTGACAAATCCATGCATTCAGGGCCGGTCGATGTCGTGGTTATCTTATCTGCTGCGTTCTTATCTTGAGCTGCAGAGCCGGCAGGCAACCCGGATGTGGTCCGGAGGGGCAAGAGAACGGGACCAATGGAATCCGGAGATTCCTATCGGTGAGGCAATCCACGTGTGGATAAGCTCAAGTAAGCTTTTTTGTTTCTGTCCTTTGTTTTGTCTCCGAAGGCTGGGTCGAAACATTCCAGATGAACCAGCGACAACGGCTGGGAGACCCAGCGAACTGCCGTGATTGTCGGATCGGGGACGACCCCGGAGCATGTCCGGTCTCCACTCCCCCACTTTCCGGCCGGGGTTCGGCGGAAAGAAAACGACAACTGCACTGATAAGCCCCGCATAGGTGCCTTCCCCAGAGATAGGCGGATGATAGGCCAGCTGAAGGGTAACAAATCCCAATAAAATGCTTGAATGCTTCTGCAGAATGCGAGCTTCGCTGGAATCTAACTGCATGTGGAATGGCCTTGCTGCGGAGCATCATCCCGGTGTTCTCGGCTTTGGGTGTAGACCCTGGCGGCCCCCACGTCCGGCGATCTGACGTAGCGGTGGATTTCCTTCGATGCAATAGCGGATGGACGCTCTACGCAGCCGAATGAATGGCACTGACGGAGAAGATTCGAGCCTTTACCCAATACGGTAGTCTGATAGACCACTGTCGGGAATCTCGTCGCTTTCTAAAGTCCATGTTGCTATAGGTGAGTGACCTACTCCGAGTTCGGAGTCGACTCCGCGCGGGCTACGTCAGAGATAAGCTCCGGAACTTCATCGGAAGACTTCATGTATTCCGAGGGGTGGCTGCAAGGTTATTCCATGGTTCCGAGCTCTGTAGTAGACATCTTGGGGTGTAGTCTTGCTCGCACATCTGTTGTGTTCTGCCCGAGAATTAGGACCAGGGAAGGCTTGCACTTCACTATCGTCTGTCACTTTCGTTTGTCACGATCGTTTGTTACCGTTATCGGTCACTGTTGTCCGCAACTGTTCCTGTCGCTACTGTTCATCATCGTTGCTGCTCGTAGGAGATGGCATACTTCTTCCGCTTGGGGGAGTGGAATGAGAGTCCTCTACTAGGATATATACTCATGGGAAACCTTTACCAGAATGCCGGGACTGTCAAAAGCTGGCATCCCGATGAACCCGTCATGTACAACCTCAACATCCCGTTCTCGAATGGTCTCATGCAGAGTCAGGTCAAAACGTCTTACAATGCGGGCGACAGTGAGATGCAATTCAGCATTCGCAAGGCTGCGCAGGATCAAGCGTTAGTAGTGATCCTCAAGAGGAGAGCATGGGGTTACTAACTTCATGCCAACACATGATCTGGAGCCCCTCCCCCAGGCCAGAAAATAGCGACTTTTGAGTTCTGGCTTCTCAATCCACCGCTGTGGCAGAAACACAAACGGCTGAGGAAATATTCGAGGGTTCGTGTGGTGCAGGTACATCGACTGCATCACCGGCGTCTGAAAGGTGTCCATAAGTCAGTATCGGTTGATCCCCATACGTCTCGCAATTACATACCCCGGCGGGAATGACCCAGTTGCGATAGATCAAGTTCTCGTCCGTAGCAATTCGCGGCATACGGCTCGATGCGCCATGTGACAGACGAAGACCCTCAGTCATCGATGCAGACTACAGAGATACGTCAGCTTTCCGTTGTTGGAAGGAGTGGAGATGAGAATGATATACGAAGTATGGAAGTGCTTCCAAAGCCTCTAGGGAGACACGAGAAGTCGGCAGTGGCATGATTGTCTTTAGCTCATCTCTGAGCTTCCCTAAGACTTCAGAACTGTCGTAGATATAGAAAAGGGTGATAGCAAGCGTCCTGGCCGTTCCCTCGTTGCCGGCACCAAGGATCCCCGCAGCCTCGGCACTGAGACGTCCGGGCAGCTTCTCATGCTCTGGCAGGTCGCTGTCAAGGATGTCGCTGAAGATGGTTCTCGTGTTGGCTTCCAGTGCCTTCCCGCCGCCGCGCTCGCGCTCTTCGGCAGCAGCCTGGATCGACTCCATGGGAAACATCAGTTTCCGAGAGAGGTCGGCAGTCCGCGGACTGAACTTCTCAACCAGGCTTGGACTTAGCCACATGAGCGCCGGGTTTACAAGCCATTTGAACTGACGACCCATCGGACGGATGTAACCAGCCGTCCGATGCGCGTCCAGCCAGTCCTTACCCCAGTCGGCGCGCTGCAGGTTGCCCACGTCGGCCCCCAACGCATACGACGACACGACGTCCATCGCCAGCGCCGACATCACATACGTCAGGTCGATGACATCCCCGGTAACCCGCAGGTGGCTCAGCCGCTCCGCAAGGGTCTCGATCTTGCCGCCTATCATGTCGTCCAGCTGCGCGATAGCGCGCCTGCTGAAGAAGGGCGCCAGCGCGGCGCGGCGCTGCTTGTGGACCTCGTGGCCCTGGGTGTGGATCAGGGACCAGGTCATGACGCCGCTCTTGGACATGTGCATGAACCACGGGTCGCGGTCGCGCTTGTGCTTGCCGCCCGCGTAGATCTCGTCCAGGTAGTCCGCGTCGTAGATGTGGATGTGGATCGGGTTGATGCGGACTATCGGGCCGTACTCGTCGTGCAGGGCCTTGATCTTCCACATGTATCGGCACCTGTGCGGCCAGAGGTCGTAGTAGAACTCGTACCAGAAGCTCATGGCCGCCAGCTTGGTGCCGGGGAACTTGGCCAGCGGATGCCATGTTACGCGGTAGATGTAGACGCCTGTCCAGTAACAGAAGAAAACGCCAGTCAGAAAGAGAAAGACACGTGTGAATGTGAGGTATTCCTGGATGTATTCCATGATGAATAGCGAATTTAGGCCTTGATTGTAAGAAGCCGTTCTGTCGTATCCGACTAAGCGCATGCGGTTCCAAAGAGAAACCCTTGTGAATCGGTTTTCAGCTGATTATATGAGTCTTAGTGGACTGAAATACAGTCTTAAACTGCCGATACATCGGCAATGCCCAGATTTGGACCGGGCCGTTTGACCGGGCCGTTTGACCTTTTTTCTAGAAGGTTTCCATGCAATATCATGAACTGTAGTTACGTCCTCGAGAGGAAGACAAGGAACTACGATGGAGAAGCGCTCCGATGAGATTTATACACCTCATGCGCGTCTAGACTAGCAGAACACTCCAGAACGTTGTCTTGAGTTGCTATGGTAGACTGTGCCGTCACCAATGCCATGGAACAGGTAGGAAACCTTATGTAAAGGCGAGGTCTAATGAAGTCCGAACCCCTCGCGTGCCGCGGAGTGCTGTCAGTCAAACTTTATGTCCGGCTGTGCGATGCCTTCCGGTGGGCAGGTCCGATGGAAGGATGAATTTTTGTTTGCAGCTTTCCAAAGGTAAGTCCTTGCATCAAATGTGAGATATAAAACATCGTATCTTGCAAAGCTAGTTGAGAGATCTTATTTCACCTTGAATCTCCAGGCCACGAGAAGTTCTCATGTCATGCTTAAGGCATAGAGGGAGCTTTCTAACAAAATTGAGAAAGCTACCGGCTGTTACTGTAGCACAAACTTGTTCGAGGCACGACAACTCGCCGGATCCCTGTGCCACGTGGCGGAAATGCCGATCGCCCGACGCAAGGTTTCTCGTCGGAACAATTAATTGGTAGGAGAGGGTCAAGCAGAACATGCGTTTCATGAGCGATTCCACCGCAAGAGGGGGCATGCGAGTAGATCCTCAGAGCGTGAGTCATTGTGGTATATGTGTGGGATCCAGGAGGCCGTGTGGGATACGGCAGGATAGAGCGAGGTTCCCGCTCCATCCGGCACATTGCCATGATCCATCATCGGCCAGTCTACTTTTGGTCTACTCCGTACGGCGAATAGCAGCTCTTTGGTCAAGCAGACTGAAGCTCTGGATGCTAAAATCACGCACACCTAAAGCGACGAAAACATGCGCATAAGGCCGTCGCAAGAAGTTGGGAGAACGTTCAAACCAAACAAATGAAGACGTTCTCAACTGTCATCAAGGGGGTGGGAACATTACATAAAGAGTAGGAGGATATCGCACATTAAAAACCTGGCAAGACACAAAACAGGCAACAAGTACCATAGGATTAGAAGTTCTAGAAGCCAAGCAGCGAAAAGAACGAGCTTATGTAGCCATCACTGGGTGGGCTTGGTTAGAACCCGTGTGAATTGAAATGCTGATTGATCAGCCCAGCCTTAGGTGAAGTTATCGTAGGAGGCACACCCAGGCCCAAGCAAACTATTTCTCAACAATCTCAAGACCAGGGCGTCGCTGTGTACTTGTAGAGCTTGCCAGATATGTCGCAATCAGGCTAACAGCTAGTTTGACTATGGTGTTCCACCGGCCATCCCAGACCCTATGGTGCATATGCCGCCTGAGAATCTGCATAATTGGCATGGCGGACCAGCATGTCGGCCGCATGTAGCACACCAAGGTAGCGTAGGGCAAACCATCTGGTACTGCGCCACCGACTCACCAGCCTTCGATAATGCAACATAGCACGATTGCCAAACATGGAGATGACTCCCAATTCAGGGACGCGACCGGTGAGTAGTTGCAGGGCCTCGACCCTTCGACCCGAGGGCAGCGCCAGCAGGGGGTCGCCCATTGGGCTGCGCTGTCGTACCAAACCGCCTCTGTTTTTCCAGTTCCAACAGGCTTCTCGACAGCCGCAGGCTGCCTGTTGTTCTGCAACCCAAAATGTCCCTGTCTTGGTGGGATCAAAAGGGAACTATCATACCGCGAAGCTGAATGTGTCACCTCCTAGAAGCAGCAAAACTGATGACGGGCAGCAGCGGCGGTGACGGACAACAACCCGAGAAACGGACGATACATAGCAATAAGAAAGAGCACTAGTGAATTAGTATTGGGCGAGAATGGCTAGAGGGAAAGTGAAATACTCAACCAGGGGGTGTAGAACAAAAGGCCCCGATCAAAACCACTGGTTATCAACGAAGCTGAGAACGAGGCGCCGCGGGATGCCATCGAAAATGCACAAGCTACGAGAGAAAGGCAGCCTGGTTCATTCTTATCTCAAGCTCAGCCACTCAATCAGGGCGTAAGAGCATGCATGTCTCACATTGTGGCCGTCAGCTGCCAAAGAACCACCAATCAATGTGTTATTTGATGCCGGGGGCCTTCTCGTCCAATTGCCGCCTACGCATTTCTTACTTCGCTCAAAAATCTGGTGCTCCGCGAATTCTTAGCCGCATTTCATTCCCCTGGCGCCGGAGTCACCTCCCCCACGACATCGGATGAGCGCGGCACCACGTTACCGACACAACGCCTGCAAGGATGGCGCAGATCCACTTCAACGACGTGTCTCGGAAATTGAAGGGCTCACTCCAGAGCCAATTCGTGAACGACAAATTCGCCACAGTCGCAACGCCGGAAAATGTGTTGACGCCTGACAACCTACGACGCGTCTACCAAAGCCTTGCAGTATCGGAAGGCGTGGTAGAGCTTGAATCTACCATCGACGAGGAAGAATTCGCCCAAATCGTTCAAAGAGAGAAGGTTCATACCTTTCTGGCGGTTCTGCTCTATGCAAACTGTTCGGCTCACGCGGTATGGACGTTTGTCTCAAAGCTTGTCCGAGGAGACGCCGTCGAGCCAGCGCCAGACAATCACGACGATGCAGAGCCGCCCTACTCTTTGCCAGCCGACAAAAAATATCTGCAACGGCTTTTTGACAACGACGGAGAAACGGTCACCAGTTTCTACCAGGCGCAACCGCACTTCTCGACTGTTGTGCTGAGGGCAGGAGAAAACGTTAAAGTACGAAACGACGAGATGTGCCCTTTGCCGTACCGTGAAGATAAGAAGATTGGCGACGGCTCATTCGGCAATGTATTCAAGGTCAAAATTGTCAAGGGTCACTTCATCACTAACGGTAACCCAAACACGAGTGACGTAGAAGTCGCCCGCAAGGAC
The DNA here is from genome assembly GCA_014235935.1 of Colletotrichum musicola. Lineage (NCBI taxonomy): Eukaryota > Fungi > Ascomycota > Sordariomycetes > Glomerellales > Glomerellaceae > Colletotrichum > Colletotrichum musicola. The sequence continues at coordinate 44,585 of WIGM01000191.1, forward strand.
TACGTCTACGAGGATAATGCGAAGCAGAGTTTCGAAGATGAGATAAAAGCCATGGCAAAGATTTCCGGCGGTATCCTCACGCACGACAATATTTTACAGAACTTCTGCACTCTCGAGATCGAGGGGACGACTCCAAAGTTCAGCCTCTTCATGCCACTGGCAATTATGGATCTCAATACGTACATGAACTCGGACCGCAACACTATGGACACGGATGCCAGGAGGAGGTTGATTCGATCAGCTCTTGGCCTCGCACGAGGGCTCCAACACCTTCACGGAGGGATAGAGACGCGGGATGGCGACAGGCTCGTTTGCTACCATATGGATCTGAAACCCGCCAACATTCTGCTATTTCCAGATGAGCGTAGGGGTGATGAGCCCCCCCACGAAGACGACCGTATCTGGAAGATCAGCGACTTTGGTATTTCTAGAGTCAAAGAGATACAGAAAAACACGGGTAGAGACAAGGTGCTGGACCTTCGACAACTGTTCAAAAGCACCGAAAAGGAGTCAGGGGCGTCGGCGACTCGAAATCGACGAGGAAGAGGCACCTATCTTCCGAGTGAGGCTGAGATGAGCAGCAGAGAGATGAACCACAAAAGCGACGTATGGTCGCTGGGTTGCGTCATCAGCGAGTTATTCACGTACATGGAAGAAGGGAGTGAAGGGCTGGACCGGTACAGCAAAAAGCGGTTACAACAAAGTCGGGAGCGTGCTGATGTGTTTTACCAAACCAGCAAGTTTGGGAACGGATATGGAATGAACACAGAGGTGCATTCGCAACACAAGAGGCTCATCAAAACGGCTGAAAGACGCTGGTCTTGGGAGGGTGAGGCCGTCGCGGACATGCTGGAATTTCTGGAGAATAAGGTACTCCAACCCGACAAGAATAAGAGGTGCAATGCGGCCGAAGTAGCCAGTGTCCTGAAGAAGACTGGGGACAGCTACCGGATCCGCGACCCCGGGGCAGCTGTATCCACGAAAAAATGGCTGAAATCGAACGTGAAGCGACTCTTTCCGTAAGTCTTGCAATGTCATGGGACAAACGAAGAATACTGATCACGAGCATCTAGGGGCGTCACTATCAAGTCAGCTGCCCAGCCGCAGGTCGAGCAGTGGCAGCTAGGCATCGACAATACCACAAGTCTGAAGGGGTTCGAAAGTTCACCGGACGGCAAAGTCATAGTCTACCGGAGTGATCACAGAATCTTTGTTTTTCGCCTTCCGGCTTGCGACCCGGATGAAATATCTCATGACGAAACAGAGAGCGACTCGAAAAGCGAGTCAACCTCGAAATCGAAAGATACAATTTTGAACCCTGTTGAAGGGGGCGAGCTCAGGGAGCAGGATCAGACGTGGAGCGGCGTCAAATTGACTGATCGATTTCTGATTGCCACCACGAAAGGCGGGAACTTGAATGTGAGTGGATTCGCGTTCGGTGTTTTGGTGTGTATCCTGAAGACTAATTTGACCTTCCTAGTGCTACATATTCGACATTTCTGATGTCGATGCCAAACTCACCAGATTCAATGTCGTGCGTCTAAGCCATCTTGAAGTTCATATAATGGCCGTCTGTCCCGACGAGAGCTCCTTGGCCTGCATTCTAGCGAATGAAGAGAACCGAACACAGGGCTCACTTTGGACTGCCAACATATGCCAAACTGAGACCGGCCTAGATAAGACTGAGTAATTGAGCGAAGTACTTTCAAGGAGTTTCAATGCTGATTGATCATTAGAGGACAACCGAATGCAGGAATCCAGCTAGTTGATGTCAAGCTGTTTCCCCTCAAATACCCTGCAAGGGAAGTCACCAACATCATGCTCCTGTCGAGAGACAAGGCCTTCATAGCCGGTCGATCTCCTAAATTGTCAATCGGCTTGTTCTTCACTCGGTCAGATCAGTCGCATGGCATCAAATCAGTCGAGTTGAAAATGGATGTGAGTTTCTCTCTAGCTAGGAATATTGCAAGATGCTGACGAGCTCTCTGTCAGCATGCCGACCACGCTGGTGCAAGATTCTTTACCGATATGTCTTGCTACCCAACTCAAGATAAACAAGAAGCCATTGTGGTTGTCCAGCGTGAGTATCTCTGTAAGATACAGTTTCAAGCATCGAGCAAGGAGGGAACCGTGCTTCCCTACCGTATCAAGAAGTACAAAATACTGAAGATTACAATATCGCAAAGGCTAGGGAGGATATTCGCTTTGGGAATGCTCTCGGGAAGCCATAAGGTCTTCCTTCTGGAAGTCGGGTTACAGGGCATTGACGAGGCAGAGGTTCGAGAGGATGTAGAGTTGCCCGCCCTGACTGAGTTCAACGAGCTCAAGTTACGGATCTGTGAAGGCCCACGTGAGGGCTTTGCCCTCGTCACTGCCGTCAGGCCAGGGGGGCAGTATTCAGTGTATCGTGTAAGATATGGACCGTGAGCCGTCTGCTGTTGAGCTCATCTTGCGCCTATACCTTAGAAAGCTCCAGCTCAGTGCCACTGCTATTGGACTTGATTACCGCCCTTTTTTGCCTCAATTTCTTCAGCGTCGTAAACTTTTGTCGAAGTTGGCCAAGTCTCGTTGTGTCCAGTAGCAAGTGGTAAATGAGGAAAGTGCCAGCAGTTAGTGCAGTGGAGCACAGCACATAAATCCAGATCATCGAAGTTCCCACAATCCGATCGTTGTCCTTGTCCAGGTCGAAGAAGTTCATCCCAAAAAACGTCTATGTGGCGAGTCAGCATGAGGTCTGTGAGGGTAGCATTCTGTTCTTACGGCCACGAAAGATGGAGGCAGGTACAGCAATGTCAGAGTGGTGATGAAAACGGCCGACCTGTTGAGACGCAGCATAATGGCATTTTGTGACTTGGCATCAAGCTGTTCTCGAAATGATAAGGTGTTGGCCAGAAGCTGGTTGATTTTCTGGGCGCGTTGTTGTAGGTAGTCTGCCACCCGGGCGAATGCTTTGCACCTTCGGTGGTATTGCCTAAACTGAAACGACGAAGCTCTCGCGTAACTTGAAACTCGCTTGTTCTTTCCGTGGCATTGGTCATTACAGAAAGAAATCAGGTCTTCGAGGACTTCTTTCGAAGCTGTCAATATGGTTGGTATCTGCAGAAAACGGTTCTCCAGGTACGCCAACTCGGTCAAATGGATGTACTCGGTATCCGATAACTCCTCGATAAAGGTTGCAACTGCGTTATTCGCCTCCAAGCGGTCAGCGTTCCAGCGCAGCGAAAACGCACTGGGCGACTACCTACTATTGGAATGAATAGCTGTTCCAGATATGAGCTGTAAAATCTCCATGCCGGCAAATACGCCTGAAACAGTTCTCTGTGTAACCAAAAGACGTCTTCCGCCAGATCTTGTTCGTGAGCCAACATCAACCTCTCTGCTCTCTGGTGAGCCTCGGAAGAGGGCACTGGGTTCAATAAGATGAACAAATTTTGGCATGTTTCCGCATTGAACTTGTGGTAGACTCCTGTTTGTCGAATTGCCCATTTCCCTTCGGCTGCTTTGTACTCCGGGTAACGGATTGTGTACGTTACTTCTGAAATTTGGTAAGTGAGTTACGTGGCATGAATTGAGACTGACATTACTTGCCTCTAACAGGTCCATCTCGGTACTCAGTGAAAGGGATACAGAAGACATCTTCTACATCGGAGTCTCGCGCATAAAAGCAGGACGCCAGATCCCAAACCGAAGATTGTAGATCGAAGGTCTTCACGAGAAGATCAAACATGGGATTCGTGATTTGCGGCGGACCCCATGAGTTACGTTGACATATGGATCTATCCGTCTGTCCTCAGCCGCGGAACCCGCGACGTTTCTGGGGATATAGACAGTACGTACATGTAGCATTGTGAGTAGTTCTGGCCCCCAAGATTATTGAAAAAGGTCGAAAATTGCTCCAAAGTTGAAAGGTGCTGCACCCCTGCTACATCATTCTTCGCTGAGGCTTCAATCGCTGTACTAATAAGACGGACAGGCACAACGACCTCGTCGACAAAGTGGGTGGGAGGAGCAGTCATGAGGAATGGCTTGCTGTGAGATTTGCTCTGAATGTTACTTCAACGTAAGAGAGGCGGGGGCAGGCACCAAGCTTTTTAAACCGATGCGTACTAAATGTCCACTGTGTGAAGTAAGGTACCCCATGTCCTTCTGAAGTTGTCCCATGATCATCTCAGCACTGGCTGTGGTACACGTAGTCTGCCCAATACAGGCCAACCCGCCAATAACCCGGACCTAAACAAATCCAGCTCGCAGGGCAGCCTGCAGATCTGCATTCAGCAAGCACCACCACTAGCTGGGCGTCCGTGCTGTTCTACACCCGTGTCAGAAAGTACCGGTCTTTGATACATCGTCCTTTGCACTGCCTGAAATACCTTATTTCGTCCTGTTGGAATTATGTCAGTCTTTGTAAAAGCAATGCCTCAGGGGAGCAGGCTTTCCGTACATTGGTTACTTCCCTAGGAACATAAAATATCCATTGATCGTTCCTCATCTTCAGTTTTCATCAGTCCATGCAAGGTTGGGCCGGGGGGTTGGGAGCGCGATAAAGCCTTACACAGAGTCGAAAATCCCCAGCCTGCTCTGGGAAAAGCCTCTCGAGAAGTCTCTGCAGGTTTGCCTGGAGTAGGTAGTGTGTGGGGGCTATTTGTCTCATTAGACCCATGATGACAAAATCTTTTGTTCTCAGATAGGTCCTACTTACCCACCGAGACTCAACATGATATATAATACATGTGTTAACAGGACCAAGGACAGCTTCAGACTCCTATGCCAACATGCGCGTGACTAAGGCGGTGTCTTTCTTGGGCCAGAGACCACGCCATTCTCCGCCTACATATGCATACTGTACATTGAACAACAAACAGTTGAAGGCAGCCAGGCGGTTCGCATTCCTTGACCGACGGCCCTCTATGGGCGTTTGGTTGTGTCGTATGGTTGCCACCTTGCATGAAGATCGGCGCCGCGCGGCAAGGCTCCAGGGGGGCTGTCACAAACCATCGCACCCTACCTATGAACAGGCGACATCACAAACGGTTTGCCTTCCAGAGTGGGAGTTAGGCAGCAAGGCGGCCATGCAGGTCTATGGAATATTGTGCCCAGAATTGCACTTTTGGGCCGTGTGACTGCACGCCATAAGCCGCATCGGCCCATTTGATACTTGACCGGTCTGGAACGCCTGTCGTTGGCTTCAATAGGTAGAGGGCTTAGCCAATCGAGACCGAAAGAGCCGAATAGGTGTGGTAGGTAGTTGGCGGCAGCGCGCGATACATGTGCCGGAATATCGGCCTGCCTCAGCGACCGAGCGACCATGGTCGTATCAACCTTGCGGCTTGCGGTTCCAGACGCCTTGGCCAAAGGCGGCTGGCATCTAATGCACTACAACATAGGCTGTGGGGGTCGATGCAGTGAGATACATGTACGCGGGCGAGGCAAGCAGGGAAGGCATATCAAGGTGCCAAGTCTTTCACTCGATGAACCACCTAATACTTCAGTGCTTGTACCGATAGGTGTGGATAGATGGCGCAGGGCAAGAGGAAGAAGAAATCAACCAAGGGCGGCTGTGCTCGGAAATTGCATAGTTGCACAACATCCATGCCATTCCTATCCTGCCGACACCCATTTGTGTCTCCAATCTCAGCATCAGGCTGTCGTCGTCACAACAAACACAATTGTTTCTTCGGTTACAAAGCTAGCCGGAAAAGGCCATACCCGAAGTAGCATTGAGCAGAAAGCAAGTGTGGAAAGGCGTGCACTCTCCATGGCATGGCAATCCAGAAGCGCAAGGGCCGGCCGCCAGTCGTTCCTTTATATGCAAGACCTTGAGTGCTTGTGCAAGCTAGGGTCTGTTGGTCCTGCGCTTATCTATCTAAGCTTCTTCTTCTTCTTACCTTGATATCTTGTTTTTCGGCTACATCATTTGACTTAGTGTATTCCCCATACCCTTCAGATCTCCACGTCGTGTCACGACGGCTATACGCACAACGACCAATCTCACGCCAAAGCCTCAGTGATGCCCAAAAGCGCGCAGGAACGGGACATGGATGATGTACCCCTTCGATCACTGCCTTCCAATAATGATGGAAACGTGAACAATGGCGCAGGCACCAGCAGCCGGAGGACTTCGGGCAGTGAGACCGTCATCGTCTTCAATATTCCCAAAGATCCCGATACAATGGTGAGAAGAAAGCTGAAAACCATACATCTCTTCGTAAGTCTCACCCACATACGAAATCAGCCTTAAAATGGCGGCCGACACTCTGTCGACTGACCAAGCGCTAATGGCGACGCAGATGATCGCCATCAACGGAACCTTTGGGACTGGTTTATATCTGAGAAGTGGCCAAATCCTCGAGCTCGGAGGACCTATCGCAGTCCTCGTGTCTTTCATTCTCCTCGCCTTCTTGGCCTGGGGAGTCATGCAATGCATCACCGAGCTACTTTGCTTATGGCCAGTGCCCGGCGCGTTGCAACTCTTTGACAGGAAATTTGTTGACGAAGAGCTGGGAATTGCCGTGGGCGTCGCATATTGGTGGGTCCAATGAACGACATGAGTGCTATTGTAACATTGAAGACACGCAAGCTTATCTCAACATTACAGGTTTTGTTACTCGGTGATATTCGCCGCAACGATCGCCGCTGCTGCCAGTAGCCTGCGCTACTGGATTCCCGAGATTAAAGTCTTCAACGTTGTTTATGTTGCATTGCCTCTCCTAATGGTGGGCATCAATACGTTCAAAATCGAGGTAATTTGGGCAGCGCGACTGTAGATAACGGATTGGAACACTTACAATTTGCCGCAGATATTCGGCTGGTTCGAGGTGATCACTGGATGTATCAAGATCGGTTTCCTGCTCATCATCATGGTGTCTCTCATCGCGATTAACGCTATTAGGGGTAGGTTTCCTCTGAGAACTCGAGAGTTGGAGCCGGACTCACCCGATGCTCAATGGCATTCATGAGACAGCAAATGACGAAAACGAAAAGAACAAGCCAAGCCACAGTAAGTACCTCTGGTAAATCAAGGATTCCAGAGTTCTCGGGCGAATCTAACGAAAAGTTATCAGGTTGGGGAACAGATGCGAAACAACACGAAGCCGAGTTTGACGAGGTCGCAGCATTATCGGAGGGGCATGCCTTCTTGTAAGTCAAGTCAAGAATTGAAAAGCTCAAAGGCGAATTCTGAGCTAACAATGCAAAGGATGTGCTTCTCGATCGCCGCCTACGCCTATGTAGGCGTTGAGATCATTGCAGTGTCCGCCATCAAAGCCCGTTGGCGGTCCCCTTCGCAATCGTCTTCAGCAGCTTCGCAAGCCCAGAATCCTGTTACCTCGCCCCAATTCAGCGAGACAACCCAGACACAACAGGAGATTGACGAGGTCCGCAGGTCCGCGGGGAACGCCGTCAGGTTTGCTGCGGTCCTCGCTCCGATCGCCATCGGCTTCGCGTACACGTTGAGCGGGCTGCTAGCATCGATTCACCTCGAGAGGTGTCACTCCGAACTGTCCCGCTTGAGTTGGATTAACAGTACCGACGAAAACTGCAGGCATCACGAGTATACAGATAACATTCCGGACAAGAAGCACTCGACGTCGCCGTTCGTCATTATAGCGAACGCCTATGATGTGAACTACTCGAAGACCAGTCTCGCCGATGCCTTCAATGCCTTCATATTGTTCACCGCTCTCACTAGCGCAAATACTAGCTTGTACGTCGCGTCCAGAACGCTATTTGGACTCACGAGAAACATTGACGGCCCGGGTATCATATCGGAGTCCCTTTCGTGGTTTGGCAAAACCGACCGGAACGGAGTACCGTTGCGGGCCATGCTCTTATCGGCTCTGGCTTTCTGTTGGGCGCCATTTGTCCAGCAAACGGATGACGGTTTCAAAACAGGCACTTCCATCGGAACGGTAAGCCTCCATGCCCATTTTCATAAGCCGGTATTATTGATATTAGTCTGATTTTGGCAGTTTTTTGAAATACTGGCCCAACTAGGCGCCGTCAGCGTCATAATTGTTTGGACTTGCCAGTGCCTAGCATATATCAGATTTCATAACTGGTCAGTCGCATCCATCCGCACATGTCGATGAAATGTGACCTCAGAGCTCACATTTATGCAGCATTCGTAAGCATCGGGCGTATTTGACTCGAGAAGGAATACATCTGGCACGAGACCGGAAGCAGAGATCCGTGAACTACCCCTTTCGCAGCCATTTGCAACCAGTCCTAGCATACCTGGCCCTCGGTGGCTGCCTTATCGTTCTAGTAATTTGCAACTCGGCGTTTCTGTGGAACGGGTTTCACCTCTTTCCATTTATATCTGGGTTTCTCGCGGTAAGGACAATTGCCGTCATGATGGGATTCCAAGACAAATGCTGACACGATTTAGATTTTTGTGTTCCTAGTCCTGTGGTTTGGATTGAAAGTCTTTCGGAAGGCACCTTGGTCTTTCACTGATCTAAACGACGTCAATGTGAAAGAGCTCATTGAGTATTTGAATGAGCTTCGTTCGGCATCGATGGAACAGCCCAGCAAATCACGTCCACAAACTCGGCAGGCTTCGACTTGGCGCATGTTTGCGTTTCGCCGGGATGCCTCGCATCGACGACTCGGAACTAGGGGGCTCGCCGGTGAAATGCAACTTGAACGAAACTCTTGAGTTGTCTATGGGAAGTCTCGTTGGCTGTAAAATTGCAAAAGAAGCCAGTCGAACGGATCTCGGGGAATGGGCTCTGATGAACTGCTAAGAATTTATGACTTTGTACAAGAATACGGATCGAGGAACTGCTTGTGCCATATGCAATGTAAATCGAGTCCTGACTTCGCAGTCTTCCTGATCAAAAATAACGGCTAGCTATAGGAAGCCCTGGGGGGCGTGAGAAACTAAACTTGATGCCTCTCTCCCGGGAAGCTACTTTGAACAGCATTTAACCACTCAAGACGAAGCCTCGACTTCGAGGCTGGCCTCTTCCGCATCAACTCCTCTGAACTCGAAATACTTCTTCCACTTCGGCTCTTCAATGAGCTGCGTCAAGAGCTCCTTCTCGAATGCAAACTGCAGCTCGATTCCCTCATCGTCCCCGGCGGGGCCGTTGTGCGGCGGGTACACGATAACCAGACCCTCCGACAAAGTGTCGAACAGGTGGCGGAAGGCGACGGGCTTGCCGAGACCGAAGTCGGCGCCACAGACGTCGGCAGTGCGCCAGTCGGTCATGCAAAGCGACATGGGCGGAAACGAATTGACACGAACGGAAAGGTCGTGCTTGTTGCGGATCGGAGCGAGCATCTGCAGCGCGCCAGCGAGAAGCTCCTCGTTAACACCGTTGGTCATCCGGCGAATGTAGCTTGACAGCTTTGACAGGGGCGCCTCTGAGATAATCTCAGCCACAGTGAGCTGCGGAATGGGGGACACGGAGGACATGGTCGCGAAGAAGACATTGCCCTGCATGCGCGGAGGTAGAGGCGGGTTGGTGAGACGCTTGGTCATGTTGACACCCTCTGCCCAGATCGGTGTGGATGATGGGTCGGGCTTGTAGACGGGCTCGCGGATCTTGCAGAACGTGCGCCACAGGAGGGCGGATGCGGCATCGTAGGTAGAGATCCAGGAGCCATCATCGGGAGAAGCGACCTTCTTCAGCTCAGCAGCTTTGCTCTTTGGCAGGTGAAAGATGACGGACTGCGAGGGCTTGTGCTGGGGGTGACGATCGGCTTGAGGGGCCCCGTCGACCTTGGACTCATCGGGGATCGCTGGGGCGATGAAGCGGCTGCGGTCGAGACACTTGGGATCCCATGACGGGAACTCCGTCTTGTTGATGATGGCGTAGCAGTTGTCGGCCAGCTGCTTGGTGAACAATCCCCAGCCCGTGACGTCGTTGGTGTAGTGGTGGGAGTGCATGTTGAAGATGAGGCCGCCGGGGATGAAGTTGGCCTTGTACGAGGCGACGACCGGGCTGTTGTTTGGATGGGCCTCGGGTTTCTCGCCGTACGTCATGGGTGCGTTGCTCAGCACCCTGATGTCGCCGAGCTTGCTTGTGACGAAGTGAGACTTCTCGATCTCGTCGAAGGACGAAAAGCCATCCTCGGGCGAGTCCAGGTACTGGACGACGAACTTGACGGTACTGTTCTTCTTCCTGACGGTGGAGTGGTGGCCATCATCGTCCTTCTCGATTGTGCCAACGAGTTGCCTCGTTTGGCTGAGGGTTCTCTCCAACCCTTCCTTCAGGACGGTGGCAACCTTGCTGTCGGGCCGTTATTATCCAAAGTCACGCACCTTTCTCTTGGGGAGGGACAATGTGTACTCACCTCTTCTCGTCGTCATTCACCTTGAAGAACAGGGCGTAGTTGTTGTATGTCATGGCCGACAAGTAGTCGAGCGTAGACAGCTTGAACCGCTCCTCCTCGGGGTCATTTTCCCAACCGAAGGGATGGAGCTGGAACTCCTCGACACTGGGCATGATGTTCTTAGTAGCAACAGTGTGTCTGCTTGTATGCTGTGGGAGCGGCTAAAGGATTTGTGTCCTGGAGTTGAGTGAGGGTTGGTAGAAGTTGGAGCTTAAAGTGATTATGCTGCCCCGAAGATGACAGCCGTGTTGTGATTTTATGGGTCACCAAGAGGAAAAGACAGCCAAACTTCGAGGAGGAGCAATGTCGAGCTGTCTTATGCAGTATCCGGGTAGGAATGGCTCAGAGAGCTTAATACTACAGTTTAGGTACCCCGTAAACGAAGGTAATGACGAGTAACGTAACCACTATCCAGGGCCTGTGACAAGCAACTCGTAATGGCATATGTTAAAATCCGGAAAGTCTTGATGCAGATGCCGCAACCCTTACACTAACAAGCCCGGCGCCGGCCCCCATCAGGTCATGTATGTGCGTGTCCCTGGGCGCTTTGCCGTTGGAACCGCTGTTTACTCACGGACATGTTGATCTTTTGCCACGTTGGGGCTAGATCCCTGTCATTCTTCATCATTCGACA
>WIGM01000192.1:0-63747 GCA_014235935.1 Colletotrichum musicola
CAGTTGAACCCATTCAGCGTCCAACGCCAGCCAAGCATTTTCGCAGCTGTGATTTCTTGGCGTCCAGCTTTCCTTTCTGTTCTCTCGCCGTCGGCCATCGCGCCGCTTCGGCTTCCTCTCCTCTTCGCTGTGCGCTCCAAAGCAAGCCGACGATAAAAATTTGCCTAACGTGCTGTGAGTCTCCACTTTTCTCTCTTTTTCTTCGACCGCTTCCACCTCTTGGCCACGTCGTCGTCTCGTGACCCGACTCCTCAGCGTTGTTTTTAACCTTCACAGGCGGCCGAGGCAACCAGAAGGGTCAGAGGGGAGCTCGAGCCGGGTCGCCGACAAAATAGCGGGCGGGACGCTAGCGCAGTTCGAATACCGAAGTACGGATACCTGGCCTGAGCTTACATGCTATTAGTAGTAGCGTGAGTACAACACCACTACGGATTCGCACTCTACGCCAGACGGGATGAGGAGACTGGAGTGGGCGGTGGCAAATTGTGTCAATGGTGTAGAGTTCCCAGCGAGCCGGGTAATGGATCTCGCCGTGCCCAGTGCTCCAGGGCAGTTGACCCAGTGAGTGAGCTTCCAGCATCCATCCCGGCGGATAACGTGTAGTTTTTTTGTTTTTTTTTGGCTTCCTTTCTCCTGGGAGGTACTGTTGTACCTTTCGTGCCTTCTTGCGCCATCCTGGCTGCCCGGCGTGCAGCGCGCGCCCCTGGGACCAGGACTCCAGGTGGCAGGAGCGAACGCGAACTTGGCCCAAAGAGGCCCAGAATCCGGGGTAGTCCCGCCTCGGCCAGATCGGTGATTGGCTTCCAGGCGGCCGAGGATCGACGTACCCTATGTCATCGCCCACCGCCCATTACTTGCGCCTTCCGCAACGCTACGTCCAGGTAGGTCTCCGATACCTTTGCAGTGCTTGGAGCACGCGCATCAGCCACCCTGCAGCGCCGGAACGAAAGTATCCTGTACCTGGACGCCAACACCTAGCAAAGCTCCTCCCCTCTGTTGGGCGCCAGGTGCTCTAGCGTGCAGACCGCACCGGCGCGCCGCGCTGGTGCCAGTGGCTGGCTCCACCCACGCAGCTGCGCACCGCACCGTTCGACTCTTCCTGCGCCTCCCACCTCTCAAAAAGCCCAGGTACCGCTGTCCAATGCTTCGCTGTCACTCCCATCCGTCCCGTCTCTGGACGGAGCTTGGAACTTGGAACCGGGAAAAGTATGTCTGTCTATCTGTTGTCGTGTGTCTCCCTCTAGTCAGCCCAACTCGGGTGCAACCTTCGATCCTCGCTTCAGTCACCGCTCTCTTCCGGTCTTCGATACCTAGCTACGTGGTACGCTGTGCTGCACTTTGCTCTCTTGCTCAGGCACAGTACATACGGTCAGCACAATTGGGAGCGGAGGGAGGGTCCACGGCAATCTCGCTCTGCCACTCCGAAAAAGCTGAGCCGACAGCGTCCGCCCTGTCTACCTATGTTGGCGGAGGGAGGGGCAACCAGCATCGAGCACCCAATACCTAGGTAGGTACCTCCACCAATAGCAGTATACGTACTGATCCCGCAGTACATACATAGTAGCACTAGTATCAGCGAGCCTGCGAGGGCCCTTCGGCGAACTCTCTCTCATCATCCATCGCCTCTTTACCAGCCCCATAATTAAACTGTGGGATACCTTAGGTAGGTACTGGGACTCTGGGAGAATCCGTCGGCAAAGCAGCGAATATCCATAGCTCTTGCCCTCGATCGGAAAACTCTGCAACGGCGGCCACGGATGGTGGGACTTCCCCCGAGCCCAATCTAATCCTGCGCGACTTCTTCCTAGGCCTTGTGGTCTTGGGGGCTCCGCCAACACAGCGAAAAGTTGAGCCAAGCCAGCCCACTCTTCCTAGGTACTCCGTCTCCATGCTTCTTCTTTCTCCTCCCCTCCCACTTCTCTGCAGACTGCAGTCAGTAGTCTGCACCGCCGCGAATTGACCGGGACGCCGACACTGTGACCGGGATGCGGACCTTTGGACGGGGTCGACTGCGCTTCCCATACACTCGCTGACTCCATACTGGACCTCGTCAAACCAAGCCAAACCCACATCCGCCCACCTACCAACCTACCTATGCTTGCTCAACGCCCAGCATTTTCGCATTTCCTATTACTCTCTCGTCTCACCGTCCATCTCATCCCATCTTCTCGAGAGAAGTCGGTTCTCTGCCGTTCCTCTTCTGGACCTCTCCTGGACCTCTTCCGCTCGTCCTGTCTCGCTACCGCCGCTGGCTGCCCCTCGCCTCGCCTCTGCGGCCAGCAAACCGTAATCGACCCGGTCCTGTCGCCAAAACGGCCCCTAGTTTGGTTCTTGTTCTCCAAGCTTTGTATGACGCTGCGTTGTCTGCCCTCTGCCAATTACGCGCCGCGGATTCGTCGGACCTCCACACCAACCTGAACTGCCGACCACGAAGATATTCGCGCAAGCTTGCAGCTAGAAGGATTGGATGACTGCACGGGACCTGGTTCGACACGAAGAAAAGAAAGAAAGGGCAAAAAAAAAAAACAGACCCCAACTCTCTTACCCCGGCCTTTTTCCCGTCCGCCCGTTTCTTTCAGAGACAGCCCCGGCCCTGTCGGCGCATCGCTCGACCCCGGCTTTTCTCGACCAGACCCTTTCGCTTCCGTCTGCCTTGACAGCCTCCGCCGATTCCAAGTCGCGTGCCCGGCCTCATTCCACGATTGTTGCACCACCGCCGAACGCACCCGTCGCGGACGACCCCCCGATACCTCCAGCCAGTTGCGCCCCCAGAATCTTCACCCGTACTGCGTCCATGTGTCAAGCCAAAGCCATGGCATGGTTGTTATCGGTCTCAAGCTAACCACCCAACTCCCCTCTCCAACCCTTCGTGGTGGTCAATCCTGCTCGAGTCCCCGCGGTCGGTCGCCTCTCGCCGAGCATGTCACTTGCCACCGCCGCAGATGAGAACGTCCCGGATCGCGGTCCGGCGGTCTTCGCCGTGACCATAGCAACATTTGTTCTGGCGAGTGTCATGGTTGCTGCCCGCTTATTCTGCAGGCGCTTCATCGTCAGAAACGTGAGCTGGGACGACAAGACCATGTTCTTTGCGTGGTTGATCGGCTTTGGTTTGTCTTTCACCATTTGCTTCGGCACCACCAAGGGACTGGGCCGCTACGACGCCGACATAGCATCGGGCCATTGGCATGCACTGCGCGCCTGCGAATATGTCTTCTCGATCCTATACGTGAGTCCCGCCGTTTGCTACGCGCTGTTCGCCGTCCCGCTTACGCACCTGCAGAATCCCGCCCTCATGGCGACAAAAACCAGTGTCCTCATATTCTACCTGCGACTCTCCAAAAACACGAAGAAGGTGCTTAGGTTCGCTTCCTGGGTCACTCTGGGCATCGTCAACCTCGCCGGCACCGTTCTCACCCTCCTCAACATCTTCCAATGCCGGCCGGTCCAGGCCGCCTGGACCGTTGGCCAAGACACTTCACAGTGTATACCGCTCCTGACCGAATTCATCTGCTCCGCGCCGATCAACATCGTCACCGATTTGGCCATCTTGGCCCTACCAATCCCCGTATTGACCGGGATGAGACTGCCTCCGAGGCAGAAAATCATCCTCGTCCTCACCTTCACCCTCGGTATCTTCGTTACCATCGTCGACGTTGTCCGCATATATTACCTGCAGCAAGCCATCACATCAGTCCCCACCGGCGTTTCGACGGACCCGTATACCCGGTTTGGTGGCACCCCGAATTTCGCCTGGAACTCTTCGTTGTCCTTCATGTGGTCGGCCGTGGAAGTGAACGTGGGAATGTCTTGCGCCTGCATCCCGACGCTGAAGCCGCTCATCATCAAAATCCTCCCCGCAATGATTATCGATCCCGACGGAACGCGCTCGAGCACTCAGACAGAGAAGGATATCATGGACAGCCCACGAAACCGCACCGGCAGTGACGGCCTCGTATCGCCCACCAACCCTACCCACCCAAACCGTGCCAGCGTCAGCATTCAGGCGCCACTAGCGACGACGCGGGCCAGTCGCGATTTCAGCGGGGCTACGATCACGGACGAGAACGGGATGACTGCGCTGGAGTTCCTGACCACCCCCGACATGACGCTGGCCGAGTTTGAGGCATCCAACAGACGCATCCCGACGAGAACCTCTCTCGCAACGAGCAGAGAAAACACCATCTACTTCGGTTTTGTCAACATGAGACGCCCAAAAAGTATGGTCAAGTGCGATGCTCAGGAGTCGTTCCGCTACTGCCTCGTGGTGACAATCCTCTTTCTCATGTGGGGCATCTCATACGGCCTGCTCAATACCCTCAACAACGTCATTTCCAGCGTGTCCAACATGTCGGTGGCTCAAACGCTCGGACTGACGACTGCGTACTTTGGAGGCGGCTACTTCTTGGGACCTTTGGTGGTGGGGGAGTGGATCCTGAGGCGAGACGAGCACCACCGCAGAAACCGGAAGAAGAGCAGCAACGGTAACGACAGCGTCGGCGGTTTCAAGGTGACTTTCATCGTCGGTCTTTGTTTCTATGGCGTTGGAACAATCATCTTTTGGCCGTCGGCCGTCACCAAGTCTTGGGGCGGCTTCCTGCTGAGCAACTTCGTTGTGGGGTTTGGTTTGTCTGTTCTGGAAACCGGAGCAAACGCCTTCCTGATCCTGTGCGGCCCGCCGGAGTACGGAGAGACACGGCTGCTCCTCGCCCAGGGCGTGCAGGGCATCGGCGCTGTCCTCAGCGGACTGATGGCTCAAAGAGTCTTCTTTACAAAAATTACCAACCAGGATGGTTCCGACAGCAACTCTACGACGCTGCTGAACGTCCAATGGACCTACTTGGCCATAACGCTTCTCTGCGTCGCCCTCGGGCTGTTCTTCTATTACATGCCTTTACCGGAGTTAAACGATAACGAACTCCAAGAATCCGCCGATCGCCTGCCGATCAACCCCCAGAAACGCAGCATTGGGGGGTTGCAACTCCGAACATGGAGCCTAATACTTGCAGTGCTTGCTCAGTGGACTTATGTCGCCTGCCAAGAATGCAACAATATCTTTTTTCGTGCGCTGGTCATCGCCATACTGCCTAACCAGGAGGATGCCGGGTCGGCGGCAACGAATGCAGACACGAACCCGGGAGAGAACAGTGACAAGCCACCTGGTCTCAATCTCGGGGTAACAGACTATCACCTCGTCGCCCACAGCACGTTCGCCATATCTCGCTTCATGGTCGCCTACCTCACTTATCTCTCCGTGCGAAACCCCCGCATGCCGAAACCGAGAACGTGGCTGTCTATCAGCGTTGGTTTGTCGATTCTCTTTGCACTTCTGACAGTCGTGCTAAAACCGGAGAACCCCAACTTGCTGCTGATCCCGGTGATCCTTTTCTACTTTGCCGAAGGACCCGTGTGGCCACTCATCTTCGCCATCGGCCTCCGAGGCCAAGGCCGGCGCACTAAGCGTGCTGCGGCCTTCATCACCATGGGAGGCTCCGGCGCGGCGTTCTTCCCCTACGTCCTCTACGCCATCATCAACCGCGGTGCCACGGTACAGGTCGGATTCACTCTCATCGTCGCCTTGTTTGTGCTCACGGCCTTCTACCCAATATGGCTGCAATCGATGAAAGACGCACGGATAATGACGGATCCCGAGAACTCCAAGATCTCACCCGAGGAGCGCTTGTCCGGCCAGGACGAGTTCGACGTGAACCGCGAAGTGAGAAGGCGGCGCCGGACCCTGTCTACCATTGCAGCCCGGGGCAAGCGCGGCAGCATTTTCAGCAAAATATCGCACTTCGGGAGGACGAACGGGGAAAGCGTGACGCCCCCGGCAGTGGAGCATTCCGAAGAGAAGAATGGCTCCAACAAGTCGTACGAGGCGAACAGCGATGCAGCGCGGTCCCAGACCGTATGAATGAGCGAAATGTTTTTGAAAGTTTTGTGCGACATGGGCCTTTGAGCCTCTTATATTAATTGCTATATACCCAATGATAATGATGTTCGACGAATAAAATCTTACGATTCAACACTGGTATCTGTTGCACTTGTGACCTCTTTTTCTCATCGCCTGGGACGAAGGCTACTTTTCAAGCCCCGATGCTATCTTCTCAAAGACTTGAACACCCTCGCGCCCCAGCGCCGTGCCGACGCCGACGGCATACGCGCCGACGCTCTTCATCCGCCCGAACCCGTCGGCATCCGAGACGCCGCCGACGCCGATCACCTTGATGTGCAGCAGCTCCGGCTCCCGCGAGAGAAGCTCCGTGATGGTCTTGACGTTCCCCAGCGCCAGGGGATGCAGCGGGGGACCGGCCATGCCGCCGAGACCGGACCCGGGGAGGCGCGGGAGCAGTTCGCCACCATCCTCTTCGAGCAGGAGACACGAGCCGAGCGTGTTCACGGCCGTGATGAAGCTGATCTTGCTCGGCACCTTGAGCATGGAGTTCCTAGTGATGACGGTCGCGTCCTCGCGCAGCGCGGCGATGAGCTCGCCGTAGTGCGCTATGTGCGTGTACGGCGGCGTCTTCAAGCCCACGGGGATCGCGGGGGAGGTGGGCAGCGCGGAGAGGTAGGCGCGCAGCTGGGCGCGGTCCGAGGCGGGAGGCGCGGCGGAGGCGATGTTGGGGCAGGAGAGGTTTATCTCCAGCGCCAGCGGGCGGTCCGTCGTTGCAGAGAAGCGCGCGACGCGGGCGTAGGCTTCTGCTACCTCGGACGGTGACCCCGTCACGGAGACGATGACGAGTTTCTTGCGGGGCGTGTCTGGCAGGCGGGAGATGAAGTCTAGGTAGGTGTCTAGCGGGAACGGGGAGTAGCCTAGGTTGTTCAGGGAGGCTACGTCTTCCGAGCCAAGGCCTTCGGGGGCAGTCTTGTGGGAGGCCGTGTTGGGCACGCTGGAGGATGGAAGCGCCGTGGCGGGGGAGAAGAAGGTGTACTGGTGCGCTGCGTCGTCGTGCGGGAAGCCGTTCACGAGGGAGGTGCGGGTCGTCAGGGCGCCCGTGTGGGGGGAGTCATGGAGGCGCTTTAGGTCTGAGAGGGTTGTGCACCAGGGGTTGGCGGAGTTTAGGAGGGGTGGGGAGATTTTGAGCTCTGGGGGAGGGCCGCCGTCCATGTTGGCTGTTGTTTGTTTCCTTTGGCTTGTTAGGTGGTTGAAGGTGATGAGTTGTGAGGTTGTGAGAGTGAGGTGAGTGATGAGACGATGTTGTCAAGTCGGTCTCCCGGATGCCCCGCGGCGGGGTGGGGGAGGAACCTGATAAGATAAAACCTGCGGCGAGGTCCGAGGACGGGCGGGCGCGGGGGAACCGGTTCCTTGGTGTAGCCCGAGCTTGGCCTTACATATTCGAAACCTAATTTTGCCATGATTCTTGGTTCTCGCTTGACCACTTTGTGTCGTATTACTTCGACACAAGTCTTGTCGTGATGTTAGCTTGAGGTGTTCTTGGCCGGATGACGTCGGTTTTTGAGAAGTGCTTGGCGTCCGATGTGTCGTCCCCGTGTGCGGCGGTCCTTGGCGATGATTCCGCCGACGATGAAGATTCATTATGTGTCCGCCCAGATTGGAGATTAAATATGAGACCTTGGGGACGGGAGACTGTGAACTCCTCTTGAGATGGTTGAATTGCTGAAAGTTACATGCTTCATTCGGTGATTGGAATCCCTCTTGCCACTAGGCATGTGGGCACGGAAGGAACTGCTAGAGAATTTCGAGCGCAAGGTGGAAGATAGACCTTGCAATTACGACGTGATGCAACGAAAGGTCATAATCTGAAGAGATCGTCCTCTTCGACTCGTGACTTTCAGAGGGCTAGATACCATCCGAGGACGGAGACGTCCAGCGAGCTGGGCTGCAACGTCGCAGTTGGTTCGATCATATATAAGGCACAGGATACATGGAATATGACCGTTGACGAACCAGGACCGCAAAGACAGCAAAAGCGGCATGGTAAGCAATGGAAAAGACGATGATAGTACAGTCTTGTATGCAGAGTGGATGTGGAATAAGCGTCTTCTTCATCAACCCAATACATAACAGCTGTCGCTCAAGTCGCTGAACTCAGATAGCGAAGAATACAGCCAATCCATCTCCGAAAGGGAAATTCAAAACGTGCCGACGAGACCAAAAACGAGAAAGAAATCTCTGCCAGTGATCTGAACGTTGTGAGAGTGTCCCCGCACCCAAGTGGTGGTGGTCGTGCACACATGGCCCTCCCGTCATAAGCTGCTTCGTTTACGGGAGCTGTCACATACGACCATACCCATTGGAAAACTCGGGATCCCGTCCGCTCTCCCATAGATAAGCCAATGAGGGCCGGATTAGTAGTTGGGTCGGTGACGACCAGCGAATACCTGGTGTTGTATGTTTTATTTTTGCTGCACTAGAAAAGTCGAGACCCACGATCTTTACCGTGTAAGTGGGACGGACCCCCAGCGCGCCGGCAACCCAACCACTCCTACTTACTAATCACTTATCTATCCCTTTGCCTCTCACTATAATACTGTTTGTTACTATTGTTCCTGCTATTAATTGTTGTTTTGTTCGGTAGTTGCTGCGGTCGAGACTCGAAGACGCCATAACCGAGAACGTTCCGGGTGGTCCCATTCTGAGCGCGGAGAGCGTGTCAGACCTAACCACGGTAGCATATCCGTGCCATGAACGCCATTAACAGTACCAAAGGCTTCCGTCGAGGAGATCGTACACCATCTGCCTGGTCCTTTTGATAGAGATTTTAAGGTCGTTGTGCCGGGCCAGTGCGGCCCATCACCTACCTAGGTCGCCCCTTCCCTTCCATTTGAATCGCTCTGCGACTGCTTACCCAGTGCGGCTCAGCGCTCAAGATATAGTCGGACGGCGTGTGAACACGGCATCGATTGTTGCGACTGCAAGCAATGCAAAAAAGAAGTCAACGTAGTCGTACACGCACCAGAGTTTAAAACGATCCAACATCTCCGAACTGGGGGGTTTGCAACTAGCGGCCTCCGAACGATATGTGTTGAATGTTGAAACTCTATATAAAGCGAGAAACTTCGCTCAAGAGGGTGTCATCTGTCTTCGTGAGAGTAAAGATGAGTCCGCTGTGGAGTAAGGATGCCATGGCGCTGTGAACTAAGGATGTCATAGTGCTGGTGATAACAAACTTCATGAAGAAAAGAATGGAAGGACGACAGATAACAGACAACAGACAACAGACGGACGACGGACGACGACGGAGGTAAATGAATAGATTGGCTGGGGTATCTGCTAGATCACCACAGAGAGAAGGTCTCTCCTACATTGCTCCTATTCTGATGTCGACCCGGAGCGTTGGCGTTTTTCGCGGGGTCTTGAAGCGACAAAATTGGAAGGGAAGGAGTGATGAAAGTAGGTAGGTATGTGGTGGTGGAGGGCTTGCAGCGGTAATTCTTTGGAACCTACTGTCCTAGAGAGGCCCCCCATGTCCCCTTCAATTTTTGGACTTGAATGCTTTTCGATGATTCTCCTAGACAACTGGCACTAAATGTCTCCCGTCTGTTCGTGGCCTCTCGTTTGCAGTCCCGGGGGGTCTGGGCTGTCCAACACACTGGTTCTGGGCTATCCTAACCTGGTGTGTTGGACAGTCCGTCGATATTTTTGTGAGTATCCTCCTTCGTCTTCCTATTCATAGTGGATTTGAATAACTCCTCGTATTCCATGACTTTCATTCTACATCAGAGGCGAATCGTCGGTTCTCCCATCCCACAAACGACCACGACGACAGTGGTCCCAGCTGTTGGGTCTTGAGGCTGCATTCGGAGTTGACTGCTTGGATAGGCAGGTTTCTTCTCCTCTTTCTTTCCCCTTTTGGCCTGCGCTCCAAAGAGCCCGGAGCCGCAAGATGCACTAGGGTAGTTCGAAAAGCCAATGCTTCTCCTATCAGACTTCCTTATTCACAGCACCCTTTTCCCACGTACCTGTGTGTGTGCTTCCTTCAGAGGGTACGTCTTGAGCGAGGTATTGTGTAAGAAGGTGTGTTAGCGCCGGCAAAACTAAGCATATCGGCCATGTCACTCCTGCAGCCTGAAGTTTCCAGCAATACCTGGGCGGAACAGCCCCGGCACGAGGGCGTGTTAGAGATGCGAGAAAGGCCGGAAGTACTATAGTCAAGATTGGGAAGAGGTACGGTTAGATGGTAGAATCATCTATTTAAAAGCAGGTCCTATTCGATATCGCCTCTATGAAAGATGCATATCCTGCTACCCTGCGCGTCAGCGTGCATTAAGACGATAAGTCTGTAGTTTCCTTGAGGCGGCGTCGTCACCAAACGCATCGTCGTAGTTGCGCTTGCGAGAGACTTGGATACCAAAAATGCTGAGCAGCTGATGTGTAGGCTGAACAGCCCCGAATCAGATACACAGGTGAGACTGGGTGTGCCTGTAATCCTTTGATAACTCCAGTGTGCTGGGCTGTGGTGCTACTGTGGGTGGCCTGTAGGTCGATCGGGTTGTTGCAAATATTGAAGACGAATTCTTCTGTGATGTCGGTGCTGCCACGCAACTGAAGATGTCGACGGGTGCTGGCGACGGCGATGTGCGGTAGTTTGACCAGAGAAACCACTCCGCACCCGAGTGCAGAATATGTACCGACAGTTTGTCAAGTGTGGGTAAATCGTAGGCTTCTCAACGTATGGGCTGCCCCTCGGTGAGAATGCCACCTCAAGAGGAGGGGTGTTGCTAGGTGCTGAGTGGCCACAGAGACATATCTCATAGAATTGCCAAAAGGCCAGCCATGAGCATAATCTTCGTGAGTGATCCTGGAAGGATGTGCTTTTCCTGGGATTCACGGAGCAGAGGCCTCGGCGTTGGCTCCTGCCGGTGGTGCCTCTCCAAGCTGGAGCGAGCCAATATGCCAAAGAGCCACCATTAAGACAGGCCCATCAAAACCAGGTAAACGGTGCCTCTGGCCTCACGCATCGATTTGGAGGCTGCCAACGTCAAGATTATTAAAAGACCGATGAAGGCGAGGAATATGACGCTCGCCACGCAGAAGTTGTCGTAAATGCCCTCTTCAAAGTCGGTTGTGATACGCAGGGTGTCCGGCAGGCCCAGCACGGCTTCCGTCAGTCGCAGGCACAGTAGGAAGACTGGCTTGCATGGCAGAATCAACGATTTGCAGAACCTGCCCAGCGGGCGAAAGATGACTATGCAGAAGATCTCGTCTATGATGAGATTTTTGAGTTCCTCTTCGAAGGACAAGAACCCCCCCCATTGCGGCGTGCTTGATCCGGATGATCAGTCGGTAGGTGGTCGGAGAGGGGATTTGTAGGTGACGTCTGCCTGTAGCAGTGTTGGGGTGAGGCTGTTGCTGTTGTTGGAGAGCGTTTGTGCAGTGAGTCGTAGGGAATCGGGAAATGTGGCTGGTTGAGTGGAAAGAATGAAGACATGGAAAGGAATTTTCCAAATACTTAAAGAAAAGAGGTTTGCAAACACTTGACACCTTTCTCCGGGTGCCTGATATAAAGTTCTCAAGTCAAGCCACATCCATCAGGGTCACCACCGCGCACCCTGGCAACCTTTTCTGCGTATCTGTGTACGGAAATTAGACTCTGCGCCATGCCTCATATACTCTGCGGTTTCCTCAAGCAACAAGGGAATTCATACGTTAAACACCGGAGCCATAGGTACGTCTTGTCAGAGCATAGTATGTTGCCCGCGCCAACGAGGACCCTCACAATCGTCATGTTCGGCTGTTTCTCCCCGGCAGAGATCACCATGCCTGCCGACGTCAAGGTCGCGGATGACTGTTACTGGCACGTGAGAAAGATCGGACGGGGTCGTGAGCAGGACCCCGCCCTGCTGCCTGACCTCGTCTTCAAGCCTTTCTCCATCCCGCCGCCGGACCGGGCGAGGGCGGAGGGCGATCCTTTGCCTCCCTCACCGCTACAGCTGTTCGAGTACATGCTGAGAAAGTACGCCGGTTTGCGTTTCAAGGACAAGGCGTGGAAGCCAAGCAAACATAACTTCAACCCGTACTGCTTCTGGTATTGCAACAACCCATTCTTCGCGAGCAGGAGCAGGAATAGCGACTACGGCATGATAATGTACCGGAAACTCTGAGGTGCCGTGCATTTAGCTTTGTCTTCGGGAACTTAAAGGAGTTTCAAGGAGAAGGATGACGTGATAAGGGTTGTTGTTTCTTCTGTCAACCAGGAATTTAAGTAGGGTAGTTGCCGTCGCAATTGACGTATCTATCGATTCGTGCCAGCTGGGCGTATAGTCGGCTACTTGCTTAACTAGCCCGCCCGTCATCATCGTCGCTTAGCCGTCCATGTTGTTTCTATCTATCCTTGTCGCTTCTGTTTGCCGTTGTTGTACTGTACATATTGAGGGGATGTGTGATACTCACTCAACCTGGGAGTGGGGATTAAGAGCCCCAAAAAGTCAAACACCATAATTGTCACAAACGGCAAAAGGAATGATCAGTGGGAGGCTTGAACTCCCGGCCTTGGCATTACACAACATTCCAGGTGGAATATTAGTACCACGCTCTAACCAACTGAGCTAACCGACCAGTGCCGTAGTTATTGAAGTAGGCGGCAAAAGCGGGGGCTAAGGAGCCCTCGTTCTTCTCGAGTCAGGCAGTACGCAGGCGGGCGGCCCTGCAGCCAATGGCAGGCTCGCGGTCGTAACGGGGAAGTCGCTGGAAGCAAGCCCGGGAGCGCTTGATGGTGCCCGGGTTCGCGTCCCACGTCCCAACAGCCGCCGGGAGCGAGGACAAATCAGGGCCGAACTCAGAAGCGCCCGCAGGGCAAGCAAGGTTCGGCGAGGGGCCGTGAGGCAAGCCGTGGCAATAAAAGTCGACTCAGACACGTTTTGCAGAGGGGTAAGTGTCAGAAAATCCAGGAGGATGGTTTGGCTCATGCATGCGGCTCCCACGAGCACGCACGAATCGTGGCAGAGTCGCGCTTGTCGTCTGATCTGTGTCATCCCGCCGTCCAAGCGGGGATGGATGGGATTTGAGAGAGAGGGGGCTGGTTGTATGTTGCCCGTGTAATAAGAATAGAGTGCAGAACAGGAAGATGGGAGCATGTGACGGCTGCGGAACCGTCTAGTTCGTCCGTGTCTTTTGGTGGAACGTCTCCCGCCCGGTTTTTTTCGGTCTGCAAGAGTGACAGGCAAGCAGCAGGAAAATGTGCGACGACGGTCTTGTCAGAAGCTGTGTTCCGACGAGGAGGCACCGACCAGCCGGGGCAGCCTTACGCAAAGTGTCGGAAGAGGGGTCTGCGGCGACCCGCGCGAGTCGTGAAGGAGGTTGGTACGGATGATGTCAAGACGTGACATGACGACTGAGGTCTGTCTGTTCGGCGGGATTTTGTGCCAAGGTTCGGCAACACGCAGGTCGGGGAGGTTTGCTGTATTGTTCGGATAGTGGTAGCGTCGTCGACGACACGCAATTCTAATAATAATCTCGACCGCAAAAAGAGGCAGCCCAAGCCCGAGCAGCCACCGCCATTCAGGGAAGGCGTGCTGCGGCTGCATCGGCGACCCAAAGATCAGCAGGTACGGCGCGAAAGGGGAGGAGGCACCAACTATCGAATTCTGGCATGCAGCTTTCACTGGAAAGTGGGCGAAAAGCAAGCGGTGGTCTGTGGGTTTCGTCCAATCAGCCATCCCCACAGTCAATACGACGCTTAATCTGGACAGGGACGGAGCACAGGGACTCCAGAGGCAAACCACCCGAGAGGGTGGACCTTCGCAGTGGTGCTGGTGCTGCTCCGACATGGTTTTGGCGATGGCGACAGTAAGACGAGATGCCTCCCAGTGGTCCATTACAGTGCTCTTTCCCGTCCGGCCTTGGAGATTGGACTGGATCGTCGTCGCAACGGCCAGGGCAGGGCAGTTTACAATGGCTAGGTACAGGCTACAGCACAGTACAATACGTATATACAAAAGGGGATCATCATACATCACCAACGGACGCCAGATCTGAAACGCATAAGTGTGCGGACCGGGGCCGTACGACGACTCGTTTGGCGCCGATCACGAACAAAGCATCTGCTTTAATGTTGGCTCATTCCGCCGCTAGTTCTATCGCCACGAGAAGAATTGTATGTCTCTCTCTCCAGCGTCGTCTCTGGTCAGACAGCGTCAGTCAGCCTTGCCGTCTCGTTACCGAAGCAAAATACTTACGCACGTCCAATATCCCCTGGAGGGAAACTACACTAATTAACTAGTTTACTTCCTATTACGACCTCCTCCTTCCTCCCTATTACTACCACAAGACACATTCACATCTACCTTGGTACCTGCTTGTACCTACTTAGGTGGGAAGCAACGACGAACAGACGAGACGCCTTCCTGCCCTGTTGGTCTTGGGTCCTCCGAAGGCTGTCCAACTCCAGTGTCCTTCCTGCCCTGCCGACCTGCCTTGCTTAGCGGGGTCTCCTCCGAGCTGCTCTCCGTCCCCTGCGCGGTGCTCTCTTGGCCGTTACCGCATCTCCACAAAGATAGCGCTCCCTAGCAGCCCTACAAGCCCAGTCGTGGTGTCGCCTTCAGCTGCCCGCCCCGTCTTGCTCCCGTCCATCTTCGCGCTTTCCACTTCCCTTTCCCCCCTTATTCTCCCCCTCGAAGCAAGCTAGCTGGCTGGGCAACAAGAGCCTGTAATGCCTGTCGTTTCTTGATATCGCTGGCTTTTTTTTGTCTGTCCATTTTTTCCTCCTTCCTGCTTGCTTTTGGTCTCTCGCTTCCCCACGACGCTCGTTCGCACTCAGACCTCACACTTACACCGACCCGACGATCCTGTCCCACTGCGGTGGAGCTTGACCCGAGCCCATCCCTCGAGGGAACTTTGCCGCCGATTCAGACCTCTGTCCGCGAGATATGAGAGCGCAATAGACCATGGCGCAAAACGGAGCCTTCGGCGCCTCGTATCGACCTCCTCCTCCTGAAGAGTCCGCGTCCCATCCACCGCTGAATCATCGCGTCTCAAACCTCACCGAAGTCAACGACTGGGAAGTCTACCAGCACGACGGTGCGCCCAATTCGCTCCGCGGCAAGGAGTCCCTTGCCTCGCTCCAGTCGAATTCCCATCACACTACGCCGTCGCCGCACGCGCCAGAAGAACCACAGCGTCGGTTCTCGAGGACTTCGTCTTGGTCTGCGTCCTTCGCCTATACTGGCGCCTCTGGCTACGATTCCGTGCCTGCGACCGGCGAGCAGGCGCTGTCCAGGACATATTCGAAGGCCGTTCACAATTTCCGCCGGCAGTCGCTGCTGCGCTCTCAGCATGTCGAAGCTCAAGAGGAGCACGATCTTTCACTCCTGCGCTCCGCCGCACCAATCGGTGGGGATCTCTCGCAGCAAGATTCCGATGCGAACAATGAGCCCATTTTCGACGTGACCGCCACGCTTGGCCCCATGGGCTTCCAAGACGAGGCCTTTCTCAAGAAGCTACAGGAACAGGAGGCTAGCGGCCATCTCACCGGAGGTTTAGGGACAGGGTTCAAGCCGGACACCACGCTCAAGGGAGAGGATCTCTTGACCTCGCCCCCACCTCCGAAGAGGTCGCTTACACGATCCTTCTCTCGGCGTCAGAAGCTTAGCCGCACCGCGACGATCAAGGCCTTCGGTCAGGATGAGGCTAACAAGAGGGGAGAGGTCATCGAGGTGATCATGGAAGAGCCCATCGGAGCCAACCATGCCGACCAGGTCGACCTCAGCGTTGTCGCCGGGCCGACCATATTTGATGATGATGGCGAGAACATGCGGCGCACCACCTTCCCCGTCAACAAAAAGCAGACGACGCAGGTCTTCTACCCTCAACCAAACTGGAAACCATTTTCTATGAGGTGGCCATACCTCGCCGCCATCATCAGCTTGTCTGTCGCCTTGGCCGTCATGGTCGAGTTTCTTTACCAGAGGTCGCGGACCGACCCCCTCATCAAATTCACGCGCCCCGCCGAAGTCCCGGGAGAGCAATATTTCGCCGTCAAGTTCTTGCCGACGATACTCTCCGTCACGTACGGCGTGCTGTGGCAGGTGACCGATTTTGAGGTGAAGCGTTTGGAGGCGTATTATCAGCTCTCAAAGGAGGGCGGCGCCCTTGCCGCCGAGTCCATCAACGTTGACTACGTCACGAGCCTAAGCTGGTTGCGGCCCTTCCGGGCGTTGAAGCTGCGACACTACGCCGTTGCCGTTTCGTCCATCTCGACGTCATTGGCCGTCTCTTTGGTGCCCACCTTTGGCGCTGCGGCTTTCGTTCTCTACCCTGACCGGGCAACCCGCCTTGCAAATCCCGATCAGGAGAAGGTGATTCGCCTTCATCCGGTCTGGTCGAGGCTGCTATCGTCAACCCTGTGCATCTGTGCCTTTTGTGGTTGCGTTCTCTTTTACATCCTCGAGAAGCGACGATCGGGTCTTCTAGCCGATGTCAGAGGCATCGCCGGCCTCGCGTCGATGGCCGTGGTGAGCCACATTCTGGTGGACTTTGCAGATCTCGACGTTGTAAGCCACAGCGACATTCATGCCAAGTTGAAGCATCATCGATACGTTCTTCGCAACGCTTCTCTGGCACCTGACGACGAGAACCCCGTCTCGTCACAGGACAGGGACAAATTCCAGGACCACCACTTGTCGCAAAATCCGCACCCCCGGATGCTGCGTCTCGACGGGTATCTGCCCTACGTAGTCGGCATCGTCCTCTTTTTGGGCTTCATCCCGATCTTCCTGTTTTCTAACGCTAGCGTCATCACAGCCAACGCGCCGTGGGTGGTGACAGCACTGGCTGTCTGCATCAAGCTGGGCTGGGGTGGATTGGAGACGGACATGCGGATGATGGAGCCGTACTACATCTTATCGAAAAGGCATTCTTCGTCCAGGACACTCACCCTGGATTACACCGCCATGCCCTTTGCGGTCATGCCGTTCAAGGCCTTCCTCAACGGCCACGTCCTGATGTTCCTGGTCGGGTTCGGCACCATGATGGCCGAGGTCCTGACAGTGCTGCTGACCAGTCTGGCGACGGTCGTCGGCGTGGAGTTCCTAGACGCGGCGTTCGATGAGAAGCCGGGCGGCAAAGACCTCGGCGGCATCAACGCCGGCCAGGAGACCGTGTCGTCTTTCTGGATCTCGTATGGACTGGCAACCTTTATCCTGCTGTACATGGGCACAGTCGCAACGATCGTGTTTCTGCGGAGGCGGCATCCGTTCCTGCCGCGGCAGCCCAACACCATCTCGTCGCACCTGGCCTTCATCCACCAGAGCAAGATGATCTACGATTTTGTCGGCACGTCGAAGCTGAGCAACGCGGGCATGGTGCGTCACCTCGAAAACTTGGGCAAGACATACGGGCTGGGCTGGTTCGAGGGCCGCGACGGGCAGACGCACTGCGGCGTGGACCAGGAAGAGCTGCTGGGCCCGTACAAGCACGGCATGGACTTCCAAGGGACGAACAAGCCGTGGAACACGCAGTGGGAGTCTTACGACTGAGAGGAGGCGAAGGCGGCAGCGTTCTTGTCTTATTAGCTGGCCGCCTAGAGATGAATCGCACATACGAGGCCTTCTCTAAGGAGAGGGAAGCAACCGGCGTTCCCAGGAAACGGAGTTTTAGGGGCATGCATGAATGATATTAATCATAGTCTGGGGAATGGGGGGAGGCTCTAGCATTTTGAAGCGTGCCGCATCCGGTCGGTTTTGGGCAAATGGACCCCTAGAAAGTTGGGATATTTTTGGGCTGCTCTTTTTTTGCCGCCGCTGCACACGCATGTGGTTCGTGTATGCGAGCGAGCTGCCTGGCCTAAATGACAATGCGATTGTTGATCGAGTCAATCAAGTACAAGAGAAAGAAAAAACGTGAAATACGCAATGCGTGCATCAAGAAAAAAGAAAGGTAAGAGACGTTTTCTCTGCCCTGTCGATCACCCCCCCCGGTTCCCCGTCTGCGGACGCACACGACGGGAGTGGCTAGCCGTCTTTCGTGCAGCGGTTCCCCGGGAGGGATAGGTAGTTGGTGTCGTACAGCATCGGCGACCAAACAATCAGAAAAGTCTCCAACCCGTTCAAAGCTGCGATGATGATGCACTCAACGCGTACTATGTAGCGAAGATGGTATGCGAGAACGAATGAGACGCTGGCGAGGAGGGACTGACATCACCGTGCGGGAGGGATGCGACGCAACCACAACCTTGTCCGCAGATGCTAAAAATGAACAGCGCTTCTTCTCTCTATCGGCAATAGGTTCTTTTAACAGTCACGACGGACAGTGGCAACAACCGCCTACCTAAGTTGCGACCGGTATGAGTATGCGGGGTGGAAATGCGAAGTGAATCGTAACTTATTTTTGGGCTTCGCTTCTCCTTCACATATATTGATGCGTCAGGGGAGGGGGGTTTGCAAGACGGATAGGGCTGCCGAAGCATCATCGTCAACGAGCCAACTTGCCTGCAATGACTCGGTCGAAATAGATGCGATTCGATTCGAGTAAAGAGGGTAGAACCAAAAGAAGGGGGTATATTATTTCACACCCCCAAGCTGGATATCCCACCTCCCACAAGCGGCAATATTGACAATGACGACGACGGACGACAGCAGCAACGACCCGGCAGCAGTAACATTAGTGGGCTGGAATAGATTGAGGGGATGCGAAATACTCAACCTAGGGGTGTGGAATAATAGGTGCCAAAAGAAGAGGCGCCTCCATGCAGAGAGAGGCTCAATCCTCATCTACCTGCGGACTGCGTGCATGCATGAAAGACATCAGATGCAGGACCCCCAAAAAGAAAGAGTCGACGCCTCGTCTGTTCGCCGGACCCGGCGGCGGTATTCCCTGGAATGTTGTCTGCGTGGTTCTCTAGTCCAGTTTGTTGGCACGCAGGTGTGGCAGGGAAAATCGAGTTTATCAAGGTTATTGATAAATGAAGGCGCAATAGCGTCGCAAACCTGGGCAATAATCTGCGAGAAAATTTCTCGCCTGCACGTCAGTCAGTGACGAAAATAACAATTAAAAAAAGGCCCTCCGTCAGCTTGGCTACGGATACACATACTGGATCTGAGTTCCAAGGAGTAATAAGTGATCAAGGAGTACCAGGGGGGCTAGCGAGCGAAAAACATCGCTATCCCGGCCGGATTCAAGTAAGGAGGAGGGATCTTGGGTGGCATGCGGGCCACTTTTGTGTGTGATGAGCGTTATGAAATTCCTCACGCCATTCGAGCCCACATTGTTTATTTGATTTTACCTTGCGATTTCGCCGGCTTCGGGGGTGTCAAAGTCCCTCAAGACGACCTCTGGATGGTTCGCAGGGCAGGGGAGCGAAAATGCGAAAATGCGAAAATGTGGGCTCGCGGTAGACGCCTTGTTTCCAGATGATGTTTGATGTGCGCTCGTCTAGAGCCGGACCGTTGGAACCTGCACTCTGCTGAGCTTGAATCGTGGCGATGCACGGAGGATCCGCGTCTTGAAGAGCAACAAGGCCGGCCAAGAGACAACCGTGACCTGCGGCCTGTGACCCGTGGGTCCAGCATGCCTGTGCGAGGGAGACCAAAAAGTATTGCGTCTTAAAAACAAGTCCTGGCAACAAAAACATGGCGAGGTTGCAATTGGGGTCTCGATGCGAGAAAGTCTCCAGGAGTGTTTGAAGACTAAAAACACAGCCTCGAGTGCGTGCGCGCCCAGACAAGTCAACATGCGGACGGGAATCAGCAAAGTTACGATTTTCGCCCTTTCAAACATCGGACCAGCGGTTCTCCAGTGCGCAAACATTGGACGTGTTGATCTTGTGGTCCGCAGTGCTCATCATGTGCTAGCGCGAGTACGAGCGCATGTGCTTGTTGTGTATGCCGCTCGGTATACTGCGCTGAGCTGGGGAAAAACGATGGTGTTGCCGGAAGTGTTCCAGGATAAGGATAATCGGCATCGATCTCTGATCAGGCGAGCACCAGAGTGCCGTCCAAGGGCCATGGATGCTGCTGGGTTGTCCAATTGCCTGTTACGACCCGCCAAATTTGGACGTCTCAGGCGCGTGGTTCTTCTCTCGCTTCCATCGAGGGGGACGGCTGGCTGGGATGTGCGTATCTCGTTGAGCCAAAACCACACAGGCCGGGGCACGCATCGGTGACGTCGAGGCCGTTCGGTGGGCATTTTCCTCTCCCCGAGAGTCTTTCGTGATTGCGACTTGACAAGACATGTCTGTCGCAGAGCCATCGTCTCCATATTCTCTGCCGCCCTTGGATCATTTTCTATTCTCGCGGATGCCGGCTGTTCAGGTAAGCTGCGCAAGCGGCCAGGCTAGGCATGGTTTGCTGGGGTAACGCAACGCGTACACTACGTACGCCTGTCCCGCTGCCAAGCTCCTCTCCGGCAACTTCAGGGAGGGGAGATACTTTGCAAGTGTGGCAGTGCAGCAGAGTCAAGAGTGAGACGACCACGACGACGGCCGGAAGACAACAGCGAGAACGAAATGAATGTGGATTGTTGGGCTTCCTCTTGGTGCCCTCTAGCGGCCTTGATGGTCGCTCATGTCTGGGGCTTGGCGGCTGGCGGTCGCCGCCCAAACGCTCGATGTCGCGGACGGGCGGTCGCGATGAGGGCGAGCGGCCGTCTCTTCGACGACTGTCGCTCACTGGGCCTGCGTTAGACTCTTGAAGACCGGGCCTTGGAAGTCTTGGAAGGGCCTTGGGCGCATCTTGGAACATTCGGGTCCCGAGAGAAAATGGGGCTTGGCACTGCCCGGCCTAGTCGGTCACCGTGCAACCCCGTACTGCTGATTACTCGTCGAGACTCGAGAGCGAGAAGAGAACGGCTGGGAATGACGATGGACGGCGCCGACGACCCTGCGGGAGCCCGGCCTGCGTGAGATCACCCGAAGAGGGGCAGAACTTCGGGAAGGTTAGTTTGGAAGGATTCAGTCATCAGCTTACCTCGTTACCGCATGTTCGTATCCGTGCTGCGCGTGGCGTGGCATGGAGGCGGGAAAGGAACAACAAAATGGAAGAGGCGGGAAAGAGATGGGACGGGGTGCTGCGAGCGAGTCTTGGCTTCGACTTTAGTGCAGAAGGCAGAATTCGGACGGCTGTATGAATGACGCTATGATTGCGGGAGTCCGGCGCGTGCGACGACGATCCTGTTTGTGTTGTTGGCTGGTAGTGGTGACTTGACAACTCGACACGACTCGACTCGCTGGAAGTGAGGGCGGCATCTGCATTGTACATCTGCATCTTCAGGGTTGCCCATCAGCGGGAACATCGCCCGTCGTCACCGGAGGGACCTGTCACCTGGGGGCGAAACCTGCTTTGGGGCCTTGCAGGCGGATCGAGGCGGCCCATGTTTTGTTTCCCTTCCCTTGCCTTGCCTTACTGAGCGCCCAGGAAGACAGCCGCTGCAGAGAGGGACGGAGGGGCCGCTGGGATATTTTTGCTCTCCTCGTAAAACTGGACGGCCTGCCGTGTCGTCGTCGCCGCGGTGGCCGGGCAATGTGACCTGTCTGGTTCCTGTTTGAGGTGCGGTGGTTGTTGGCTGATGATTCGTACAGTGAGAAAGAGAAGGTGTTGACAGTTCAGATTACCTCTTACGTGCATACTGTCAGCAAACGTTCGTCTGGACCACTGCCCATCGTGCGCGTGGTCGCCGTATGCGCTGTTAGAAGCTATACGAGCTGAGTCGAGACCCCTGGCGAGGGTACGGGTGCGGTACTTTTTTTTTCCACGTGAGACGTAGCGACGGGGCTCGTACCTCCGCTGTTGCCGCATCGTATGCCTCCAGCCTCTCGAAAGCATGCATAGCAAGCGCTACTTCGAGGCGACGCCCACGACCTCTCATTGGGCTCATTGGGGCGTTTGGCCCCACCCGTCCCTGACCCAACCCCCATCGACTTTGGAACAGGTCTTGTTGCTCCTGCTGGCTAGGTGGTGCTAATGCTGGAGCTGCTGGAGGCTGGAGCTGCTGGAGAACTGGAGACCGGGACCTGCCCCAAGATTGAAATTACGCAGCCCAGCGCGGCACCACCCCGTACCGTGGCTACCCCTGTCCCGTACATGCACATCCGTCCCACCGCCCACACTCGTTCGCGCTTCACCTTCGCGGGATTCCTCCCTCCCTTCCCTCCCTTCCCTTGCGTTACCCTTGCGTTACCTACCTCCCACACCCCCGTATTTTGGCCCTGCCCTGCTCTTGCCCATGTCCCGTTTTCCCTGAATCCGAACCACTTGCGACTTTTGTAGCAGTGAGCAAGCACCAGTGACCAGTGACCACCACCACAGCGCCGGCACCAGGAAGGTACCCAGCACTGAGCACAGCACCCGACGCCTCCACTGTCCTCTCATCACTCCTCCGTTCCCCATCCACCCTCGCTTGGCGATCCTCTCCCCTTCTCTCCCTTCCTTCCCAATCTCCCGCAGCAAACAACAAAACCGCCCAAAAACCCACCCTTCCCTTCTCCCCTTCCCCCCCCCCCCCGCCCGCCAGTCCAGACCCTTTTCGACGACACGACCACACGACTGCTATTACTGACGACGACGATACGATCAACGCTTCCCATCCGCGCCTTCGAGAGGGACGCTTTCCCAAAACCCTCGACCATTCGCTACCGTTGAGAAAGAAAAAAGGCAGGATTCTTGGGCTGTGGAATAGGAGGATTCTAGAGGACAGGACCGGACCGGACCGGACCAGCGCCAACAGTCCACTCGTCGGCAGATAACCCTCGCTCCATTCCCCTGCCACGCAAGAACACCTCCCTGCGACCGATCTCATCGACCGGAGCGACCGCGTCAATCCATCCCTTCGCTACATCTTCTTTTCCGCATCACCACGATCCCGTCTGGAACGATCTGTGAATCACCCAACTCTATGACATCCTCGACCTAGACGGCTTCGACACGACCACTTTCGCTCCCACAACCCAAACCCGACGACCAGCGCCTGCCGTCAA
Source organism: Colletotrichum musicola (assembly GCA_014235935.1). Lineage (NCBI taxonomy): Eukaryota > Fungi > Ascomycota > Sordariomycetes > Glomerellales > Glomerellaceae > Colletotrichum > Colletotrichum musicola. Next base: position 22,866 of record WIGM01000192.1, read on the forward strand.
TCAGACTACTTGAATTTACTCACCACCACAGCATCGTCCGCTGAATCTACTTGGGTCACCATGCGGTTTTCACTCGCAAAGCCGTTGCTTTTGCTCGGCTCCCTCGCCGCCTATGTCATCACCCCTGTCATGGCGGCCGAGCAGATGCTCGTCTCCAAGTCGCTCAACACCTGCCAGGATGACTCTAGTTTCACGGCCAGTCTGTTCAATGTCGTCTTCACGCCTAACAACGGAAGTGCCGCCATCAACATTGTCGCCGTTTCCTCCGTTCAGGGCAGCATTGTTTTCGACGTTGCCATTTCCGTCTACGGTTACGAGTTCATGCGGCGCACTGTCGACCCTTGCAGCATCAACCTCGCTGGTCTCTGCCCCATGACTGCCGGAAAGATCACCATGAACTTCAACCTCCAGGTCGGCGACGAAGCCGTCAGCCAGATTCCCGGAATTGCCTACAACATCCCCGACCTTGACGCTACTGTCCGTGTCTTCGTCAACATGACCGATACCTCCGAGAGCGTGGCCTGCGTCGAGGCCGACATTTCCAACGGAAAGACGGTTGATCTGATTGGTGTCAAGTGGGCTACTGCTATCATCGCTGGATTGGGCCTGATCGCATCGGCCGTCATTTCTGGTCTCGGCCACTCCAACACCGCTGCTCACGTCGCCGCCAACACCCTCTCCCTCTTCGGCTACTTCCAGTCTCAGGCTATTGTGGGTCTCACCGGTATTCACCTGCCCCCAATCGTCCAATCGTGGACTCAGGACTTTGTCTGGTCCATGGGTATCATTCGCGTCCAGTTCATGCAGGACATCTTCACCTGGTACCAGAGGGCCACGGGCGGAACCCCTTCCACCCTGCTGAACTCTCTGACGACTACCTCCGTTCAGGTCGAGAAGCGATCCTTGGATTGGGCCATGTCCGCCGCCAGGATGGCCAGGCGCGGCATTGACGCCGGCATCTCCACTGTCGCCAAGAGAGCCAACATCCAACTCTCATCCGGCAGTTACATCGTCTTTGGTATTCAGCGAGTTGCCTTCCGCGCCAAGATCGAGTCGACCAACCTCTTCATGACCGGCCTGACCTTTTTCTGCGTCTTCGTCATCTTCACCGTCCTGGGCGTTGCTGCCTTCAAGGGTTTCTGCGAGCTGGCTGTCCGGCAAAAGTGGATGAAGAGCGAGAAGTTCCAGGACTTCCGCAACGGCTGGTTCACCGTCTTGAAGGGTATTCTCTTCCGCATGACCCTCATTGGTTTCCCCCAGATGACGATCCTCTGCCTTTGGGAATTCACCCAGCTCGACTCGGCAGCAGAAGTGGTTCTGGCTGTGTTTTTCCTGTTCGGCATGGCTCTTACGCTTGGTTGGGCCGCCGCCAAGGTCATTCGCATCGCCCGCCGCTCCGTTGCCATGCACCGAAACCCGGCCTACATTCTGTTCTCCGATCCCCAGGCACTGAACAAGTGGGGCTTCCTCTACGTCCAGTTCCGCGCCTCGGCCTACTACTTCATCCTGCCTGTTCTCGGCTACACCATTGTCAAGGGCATGTTCGTTGCCTTTGCTCAGCGAAACGGCACCGTCCAGGCCATTGCGTTCGTCATCATTGAGGCTGCTGCATTGATCGCTGCCAGTGTCCTCCGACCTTGGATGGACAAGAGCACCAACTCGTTCAACATTGCCATCTGTGTCATGAACTTCCTCAACTCCATCTTCCTGCTCATCTTCTCCAACGTCTTCGGCGCCCCGGCCCTCGTCAACGGTGTCGTTGGTGTCGTGCTGTTTGTTGCCAACGCAGCTTTCGCGCTGATCCTCCTGCTCCTGGTCATCATCAGCAGCACCCTGATTTTCTTCCGGAAGAACCCCGATGCTCGCTACCAGTTCATGGCCGACGATCGCGCCTCGTTCATGAAGTCCCAGACCCAGCTGAACACCACGACCGAGTTGGACGCCCTGGCGGCAACCGCCCGTGGCGACAAGGCCCACTACAACAAGGGGCTCGACCTCGACGACGACAATGATTCTGTCTCCTCCGAGTCGTTGCGCCGCCGTGCTGCTGACCCCCACAATGTTGCCCTGCCGCAGTCCGCTGCTCAGTCTCAGCACTCGGTCAGCCGCCCTGGCACCAACGGAAACCATGGACACCACGGACCCCACTCTCCCGTGGATCCCTCGATGCCTCTGTTCCCGGCTGACAACCGCCATCCCTATGGCCAGCCTCCTGCTCCGATGCGCACACCAAGCCCGTACAACGGCTCTGGTTCGACACTGAGCGCCAACCAGTACAGGCAACAAAACAATGCCAGCCCTGCCCAGTACAGGTCACAGAACAACGCTAGGTAAGCGCGCTCTCCAGAAGGCAAAACAGTATGAACAGGAGACTAATACCATGAACAGCCCTTGGCAGCGTGGTGCTGGATACGAACACTAGATATGACTCGCTATGACTTTGAGCTGTTTTCACAGCAGATACCTGGCGGTCTAGAGGCCGACTCGCTGCATCACAGCGCGAGTTGGGTGGTCGCTGTCTTGGTCATCCCAGTTTTGGGTACCCTGTATCCCGGTGGATAACGGGTTTGAGCTCAACACAGCCAGTCCGGTAATAATGTGCCAGGCGTGGGAGGAGGCGTGAGCCCTTACCTTGAGAGTCATGACGAGCAAGCATCACACCATAGACGGAATGGTATCTTCTTTTCTTTCCTTGTTTTTGTCCTACTTATAACTCTTGTCTCAGGTGGCATTGAGGACGGCGTCCCGAGACCAAGGCGTTGACATGTTGATTTTGGGGGGCGGGGGGGGGGGGATGCCAGGGAGGCACGCCGGTCATGGCGGTAGACACACATTGGGGTCTTTTCTTGTCTTGTTCTCTTTGTAAATACGGCCGCTGCGGGCTGGGAAGAAAGGGTCTTGTCAAAGACGCCAGCTCGGGGCCATGGATCAGGAGGGAAAGGGGATCAAAAAGGTTCAGTGTGGCATGGACGAGAAGTCCATCCGAACCATCATGAACTCGTGTGGCTTGATCAGAGAGGACAAGCCACCCCGCCTGAGAGGAATTTCACAAAATAGCTAATGAACCTCGCTGTTACTAAGTTGCTCTCATCCAAAGAATGTATCGGGTGATGTGTTGCATGGGATGGACCACAGGGTAGCTGCTTGGGATAGAACTTACCTTGGTCAGTGATGTTGTGGCGAGGGCCAGGCCCAGATGATAGTCTTCTCAAGGAGAAGATGAGAAGACTCGGCGGCGCTGCCGGTGGGATGAACTTCCAACAAGAGGCCAGGCCCAGCTGGCGAGATAGACCCGTCGAGAGACGGCCGAAGATCTCAGCTGGTGGGAAACTTTCTCTTCGGCCGACTACGGGCGAGAGACGGGGGAACGGGTGATCGCGACGGAGGGAGACACTCATCGAGTGGAGTGAGTCCGTTGGCGGAGGGGAGTGGAAAGAAGCTTTCTCACCTTCGGCCGAACATAAACGAAAAAGAAAAATGGCATGATTTTTTTCCGATTCCCCTCGGGGGCGGCCAATCCCTCAGAGGCGGCGACTCGTCCGCCCTGCCCAATGGGACCGCCGCGGAGGTGATGAAGAAGTTTCCTCGGCCGGGGAGAGAAAAGATGGTGGAGGGGTGGATGGGGGTTAGTCAAAGTCAAAGACCATCCATCGTTACGGCCGTACCGTTGGGGGACGGAGGTGTGATATTCGGGCCTTTCGTCGGAGGCGCGAGGATGGGGGTTTTTGACGAGGACAGAAGGAGGGAGCAGGGGGGGCTTGTGAGACAATGTCACGGGACTGGGCGATGGCGGTGGCTGTGTGATGGAGGTGAAGGTGGTGTACGGATCGTGGGCTGGAAGGACATTGATACTCAGTTGAGAAGGTGAGTGAGTAGATCGGAGTCGGTGGCTCGGCGTAGATAGGTTGGGACTCGGGTTCTTCGCATAAGTGAGTCTTGTCGCGATGTCTCGGCTTCGACGCGGGAATGCTCTCCGAGGATCACGGTGAGAATGGCGTGGCGTTTCCATCGTCTTGGTGGTCGTGGGAATGTGACATACTGCACGCAACCAGGCATCACGGAACATCGGCCATGAGCGTCGCTTACTTACCGATTGCTACAGTTGGCGATCTCCGAGTTGTAGCTATTGGTCTAAGGAATTCGACATGTATGTACTACGCTTCACAAGAGGACCACACGAGATCTAATGACCGCGCTGCGTCTCTCTCGACAAGTTGCGGATCTTTGTTTGACGTTGTTGGCTTGTCCTGCCAGTGAGATGGTATTTCGGTTCATCGTTGGCATCGCGTCTTGGATGGCCAGGTTCAAGTCATGCGTTTGCTAGCCATGTGATGAAACGGGACTTCATGTGAGGAGTTCTCGCCATCATGAACGAAACCCTGCAGTTCCAGGAAGATATCGAAACCGTAACATCTAACACCATCCAAGGGAACATGCTTGTCAACCCCTACATACAGTCAACCTTCTTGCCCTGTAATGCAAGTTCAACCAGCCAGGCTTTGCGGGTGGCCATCTATTTACTCACAATTCGAAGTAGAAAGGGAATAAGGCCGAGGCTGTAGTACCTTGAGTGTCCTGTGTCGAGAAATTACTATATACAAGTTCACAATGGTGCCGAATATCGGCGTTTTCCAGGTATCACAAACCATGAAGGAGGTCGCGAGACGTCCCGCTACTGAAATCATCCACCGTCTCAGGGGGTTTCGCGTGGGATGGACCGTACCTGAATAGACCACAGAATCCGTTGCAAAGGCTGAGTTACCGTTGACTCCCGTCTTTGTACGAGACAACGTCCGGTCTGGCCGGGCTACAAGGTCAGCAAACGTCTCGTGTGCAGACGTTACCTACAAGACAGGTTTTGGGTAAAGTGTCGATGGCAGATTTCGCGACGCGGCCCCGAGATCTCGTCCCCTCGCGCTTCCGTCGCTCCTATCATCGTGGCCATCTTCCCCCAAGCCCCATGAAGTCGGCAAATACAGCACCCACGGTCCAATGCCACCGGCTCCCAGCCGGTGAATGAGCAGCTTCAGCCACAGCGCGGCCCAAGTCGACCCACACATCCGAGCATCGAGATCGCAGGGCTTGACTCTCGGGCACGACGACCCCCACCCTCCCGAATGCTTCTTTGGACTTTGAACAAGTACGCGGGAAAGCCCATGCGAAGCCTCCTTCTCCTCAGCCACTCGGAATCCCGGGGGCTGTGAACCCGGACGCCTCGGAGTTTTCCCTGTCGGCTCCAGTCGGCTGTGAAGAAGGAGGGGCCGACGCTTCTCCGTCTGGGCTTCGCTCATACCCTAGCCGATTCCGGCCGGACGTGGAGACCTCTGGCCGGTTTTTCTTTGTCGTTGTAACGGTCATTGATGAGGGGTTGATGGCGATGATCAATCAACCCCCTCATCTGATAGGAAAAGGCACGAAGAATGAAGACAAGGCAGGCCAGGCAGCTGGACGAGCGGATACTGCCAACACAAGAGCACGGGGGATCTCGCTGATTGAACGGCTGGTTGCTCCGGGGGTGTCGGAGTCCAGTCAGGCCGTCGGATGATGATTTCGCCTTTTCAGTCCGAAGCTTCGTCAACCCGCCTTGGCATCACGAACATTACGTGTCTCTTAGTCGAACGTTGAGAAAGAAAATACTGTCTTGGCCGAAGGGGATTTGCAGCTTGGCATTGACTGGCTGTTGTGATAGAGCGAGAAGAGGGAGGGGCGCGCGAGACACCGAGCCTACTGGAGCTATGTCCAACTGGGTAGCCGCAGGCGAGAAGGGGGAGGGGTGTTTTTCCCGAGGGACCTGCAGATGCCTGGCAGTCCTGGAGGGGGAGTGAAGGAGGCTATCGTGAGGTTGGCCTAGCATGGTGGGGAGCCATGACCACTTGAGCGCGTCTAGGAGCTGGAGCCAGTAGCTTGTTTACCGGGTGCCAAGAGTATGACATACCGAGTGGACCGGAGGAGGCGCGGTTGACTGCGGGAAGGTAGCACTGGCCGTGCTATTCTTTTGTCTTTGGCAGGCGAGTGCAAGTGGCAGAACCGCATGGGCGGGTTCAAGACTTGTGGCGCGGTGGTGGTGGTGGTGGTGGTGGTGCACTGTCTGCCGCCCATCACCGCGCAAGTGTCGTGAGGCTTCACATGCGGGGAGGGGCGGCGGCTAAGGCAGGTGGCTCGGGACCGAGAGGACGGCACATGCAGCTTCATTTGTATTTGTGTCTCACGGCAAGACCTCTGCGGCCCTGAGCGTGCGTGGCCTTGTGGTGGACATTGTGGCTTCTCGGCAGTTCGAAAGATGATGATAAGGCTGAGAGTTGGTGGTCGTAGTTGTGCCAGCCTCAAGGGCCGTTGTCGTGGGCTTCTGAGACTCTTGCTTGATATGATTTTCTCGTCAGTTGTTGTTAGTCTCGGCCTGGCATGGCGTTAAGTTGTGTTTGTCAGTAGAGACAGCGTTTGGCAGCTGAGAGAGCTGAGGGACGTCAAAGAGGGGTCGGATTAGGCACCTCGGATTTTACGATTAGAAATGACGGTAAATCACAGATTTTAGACGTCAACACCCGTTCTCCTAGGTACATCCGGTGGGGATTAAGCTCCAGCAGCTTGCTTGTTGATTGAGGGGCTTTAGTTTGACGACTGTTTACTTCGGAGGGCCTCCGAAGCGGGGTTCTCTGTTACCAGCTGAATGATTGGCCCATGTTTTCAAAATCGAACGATTGTGAAGCACTAGACGACTGCTGGCGGGCGGGAATGCGAGTTAGTGATGGGAGACGCGTCGTGGACGACGATCCCGAAAGCCACTTGACGTTGAGCCCAGAGCCCCAACAACCCAATTTGGCAAGTCGTACACTGGGCGGACATTTGGTGCGGAGCAAACCAACCCCCGAAAAGTCCTTTTGGACCGTAGAGATTCTTCACGGGTACGCCAAACGTGCCTGAGTAATATGATTCAGAGCTAATTGTTCCAGATTGTCAGTGAAGTGGACGACGATAAATGTGGCTCGTGTGGGGAGGCGGCCGCCTCATTCGGGCTGAAGGTGAAGAAGGACCGCAGGTCGCGGAGTAACCTATGAGCTAATCTGGGCATGCCACGGTTGGCGTTTGAGGCTGCAGCTGTCATGACGGCGGGGGCTGCGAGCGGATTACGGCAAGTCTACCTGAGGGAGAGGATGGCTGCCGTGAGCCAGGCCCGTATCATCGGGCGGCTGGCGGTTGACTCCAGAGTTTGCCTGCCCGATTGTCGAACGAACGGCAATCAAGGTAAAGAAAAGGCAGCGGTTCGGGTCCCAGCATCCGAGCTAAGACATGTGGGCTGTCAGAGAAACAACGACCGAGCAAAGTCTGTTTGCGGCCGGATTTGGTCGTGACAGATAGGAACCCACAAAACTCCAGCTGTCTTATGAGTTGAATACGGAACCTTCCACGATCAGGCTGTGAACTAGTCAACGAGAGCCTCCTGAGGAAAGGGTTTCATTGGTCAGAGAACGAGGGTTGACTGACGCTTGACCTCACGGAGTTGACGAGTGAGACACATCTTCCTCTTTTCGTGCAGAAATTCTGCTCTGGCCACGATGGTAACGACTGCGAGAGAGCCTTGCGTTTTGTTGGATGTTGATCATGTTTGACCATGACAATTACGATGATGATAGTGATGAAGGACTAGCATCAACAAGATGTACGAAGCTGAAGATCTCAGATCGCGAAACCCGCCGGCACGGACGGGGAAGATTCGAGCGGGGTCTGACGATCATGTCCCACCCTATCATTCCCCAAACAGGTGATAATATGACGATATTGCGGGTGTGTATTGCTCATGAGGCAACAATCTCGCAATCGCCTTGGCCCTGTCTCTGCCTGTCTTGGACATGATGGCTCAGACATCGTCACCAGAACGTGGGCCGCCATGCAGGGTCCTCGGGCAAGGGTATTGCGCGGCCTCTTTCAGGGCAGTGACTGACCGTCAGCCTCTTGTCTCGCTCCCTTACTCAATCATGAGTACGCGGGCGCAGTTTCCTGACCGTGTCGCGGAGTTGCGATGCAGCCACGGAGCGGGCTTCGCGTCTCCCGGAAAAGAGTCTCGATTTCCTCTCGGATGAGGCGAGGCGAGGCGAAGGTGCGTGAAACAAGGCTCAATATAGCTGCCAAGGAGAGATCTCTCGAGTGTCGTGGCGGTTGGGCATCGGACTCTGCGGGAGGGTGTCGTCGTCGGCGCTGTTTCCGGTGGTCAGCACAGCATGTCGCGCGGCGGCTGCGGCTGGGCAGAGTGCGTTGGGCGAGGGCGGCGGTTCCCCGTCGCGGTTATGCAAGGCCAGGCCCATCCAGGCACGTTACCGGCCAGGCACATCGTACGAAGAAGTGCGGCGGCATCAGGTCCGCAACGTACGCGGTGCCTGCATTCGGACTGCAGGAAGAACGTTGAGCGATGGGTCCCGGGGGTGTGGGCAGCTCGTCGTTGGCGAGGTCGAGACGCAGCGCGGCTGCGGCCTGCAGGGTACTGCCGTCGACAGATTGGACGCTGGACAAACAACGTTTCCGGGAGGGGGTAAGTCGACCATGGCAGCCCAGACTGAGAGAGACACTTGGACGGTTTAGGCAATTCCTGCGAGTAAGCGATCGAGCAAGATCGTGATGCTGAAGGATGGGGGTGCCAGAGAGGCAGAGAGACAGAGCAAGACAAGAAGAAAGAAAGAAAGAAAGTCGAGGAGCGGGTTCCGCACTGAGACATTCCGTACGCGAGACTGGCGCCGTGCTCCGTCATGCCCCCCGCGCCTTTCGGTTTTGAGTCTGGGGTGAGAAATAGAGGGTGCAGCTGCGAGATTCTGCAACGGGGATCTTGCACTAGGCCCCCAAGCCCCTCAAAAGTCGGCCGGCCGGGCAGGCAAACCACACCGGGGGGCACCGCACCACACCAAAGCAGGCCAGGCCAGCCCGACGGACTGGTGAGCTTGTGGCCCTTCCCTTTCGGCTAAGGCGGGGGGAGGTGAGGGCGCCTGGCCACGCCGTTCCCTCCGCCGCCGCCGAGAATTCGGGGGCGTGTGGCGACGATGGATGATGCCTCGCGGACGAGATGGAGGGGGTGTTGAGGGTGAGCGGAGCGGCGGGGAGGTAGGAGGTAAGGCTTAGCGGCCATTCTCGTGGTTCGGCCATGGAGGAGCGCTCAAGTCTGGCTGAGGCGGGGCGAGGCGGACGGAAAAGCCAAGTTTGTCTGGGGGAGAAGGGAAACATCGCGGAGGGGAGCTATCTGTTTGCGGCCATATCCATTGTCAACTCGAAGAACCGGAAAGACCAGCCGGCCAGCACCCACCCCTCCCTCCTGCCTAAGAAAAGAGGTAAGGTACCTAGCTACTGGCTACCTACCTAGGTACCTACCTAACCTTGGAAACGATACCATCCATGCCTTGGCCTTGAGGCAGGTACCGTTCCCTTTCCACCTTCCTTACCTTGGTTTGGAGGTATGGCAGGTACCTACCTACCTACCTCACTTACACGCAACTCCGCCGCCCCTTCCACATCCACATCCAAATCCACCATATCCACTCTCCACCTCTCCACTGCGTCGTTGCCAAGCCTTGCTCTAAGCAGGAGCCGCGCCTTGGGCCTGAACCGTGAGACGACTAGGTAGGAAAGAGCCACCGCTGAGCCTGAGCCGCAAGGTGACCAGGAAGGAGCCGTCGTGAACCGGAGCAGTGGTCCGTGTTGACTCCCGACGTCGTCCTTCTCCTCTCTCTCTCACCTGCTATCATCCACTTCCCCCGGGGCCTGCTGGCACCCATTTGCTGCGTGAACTAAAGTAGGTACCCATCTAATGTAGGTAGCCTCACGTCTGTGGGCAGTGGGGGACGGATGAGGCGGGACACACAGACACAGGCACCAGTCCGAGCATCCCACGGCGCTAAAAAAGACGGTCAAAGGAAAAGGCCAGTTATCTCCTAGGCCCATCGCCCCAACGGCTGGTTGGACGACCGGGACACTCGTAGCGGCATCGTAGCACACGGCAGGAGGCTGCCCCGGTCCAGAGGGTCGGGATCTGACGAGGCGTCCCCTCTTCGCCGGTCGTAGGGCGATCAATGTTGAATGTTGACGTTGTTATTGTTGTCGTTTTTTGTTGTTTGTTGATGTTGATGACGGTGGATGATCGTCAGAAACAGGCAGTTGAGCAAAACACATACCTACAGTTGAGCAAGATGCATCAAGAGAGAGCAGAGAGAGGTTCATGCAAAAGACGCAATACCATCGTGAATTAATGTAAGGGTATAATGACATTTTGATATTGATGTTTGTCCGCTCCAAGTTTCCGTCTCTTATCTCGAATCCCAAGTTCCAGCCTGCGATTTGTGGGGATTCAAACCCAACAGAAGACGAGATCAACTACCTACTAAGTGTTATCATTGTGTGTTAATAAAAAAAACGACCACTGTCGATGGTCTTTACACTCCCCATCGGAGCTTGCGCCCCTATATTGTAATGAAGAAGAAGAAGAAGAAGAAGAAAACAACTGGCCGAATGTGATAACGTCGACTGAAGAAACATTTGCTTGAATCAAAAGACCCAAACTCCAGCGCCGCTTTCAGTCCCTCACCCGCTTCGTCATGCCCCCTAGAAAACTCCCTGCCGCCGACTTCCCGTCGTACGTGTGCTTTTACGCTCGCTGCAGCAATTTCATCATTGGAAAACAAAAAGAAGGCGCTATTTTTCACGGGGCAAAGAAGCCCTCCTCGACAAACTTCTCCACATCGCCGCCGGCAGCCTTGACGGCCTTGATAGCCGCTTCGCTCAGCCGCCGGCGCTTCTCCATTGCCTCCTTCTCCCGGCGCGCCTTGGTCTTGGAGCTGCCGCTTGGCGCCACGCCCGTCATGAGGATGTTTTTGTCACTGGGCGTAAAGTTTACGAAACCCATGCCCTCAGAAGCTCCGCCGCCGCCGAGCCCGCTCCCGATGGACGGCGTGCGGCGGTTCTGCTGCCACGACCGGCGCTTCTTGACGCTCGCGCTCAGCGCGCCGCCGCCGCCGATGCTGCCGAGCGAGCCGCTGCTGCTGTGCCGGTTCGTAGGCGTCGGCGACGTCGACGACTCCCGGCTGGCCTGTCGGCTGCCGGGGTTGCGGGTCTTGCGCATCGGCGTCGTGAGACACATGTGCCGGGCCCCGGCCGAGGGGGCGCGGGGCATCCGGGGACGGCGGTCAGTCATCTGCTGCGGGGCGCCGTGGGGCTGGTGGTGGTGGAGCTGCTGGGGCTGGTAGTGGTTGACCGGCGACGACGTGGCACGGGGCTGGGGCTGGGGCATGTGGATCATGAGCCCCGACATCTCGGACCCGGCCCCGGCGAGGGGGTTGTACTCGTACGCAAGATCGTTTTGCTGAGTGTGCATGGCGAGGTTGAAGGAGGCGTTGCGTGCGTTCTGTGCCTGGTACTGTGAGTTGGCCGACAGGTCCATGTTGCCACCATCCCACCACTGGTTCTCGAGGCCATCGGCTGTGCTGTACTGGTGGTTGGCCCAAGCAGCATGGTTGTCCGTGTGTGGAGTTGTCGTGGTCATGGGCCACGTCGCCTTGCTGGTGTTGGCGACGTTGCTGGAGCTCATCTGCTGGTACGAGTTGAACATACCGCGGTTGTCGTCGAGGATCGGCGTGTCCATGGGCGTGGTCGGGTCACTGGGGCGGAACATGTTGTTGATGTTGTTGATGTTGGTGAAGGGGTCCTCGAGGTAACCACCGACGAAGGATGTCATGCCATTGCTGCCGGCCGATGAGGTTTGGGACAGGTCTGGGGGAAGGGTGGCACTGTTGGGAGGGGAGAGGGGGAGCCGTGTGGTGGGTGAGGTGCCGAGGCCGTGAACGTTGACGTACTCGGGGCGGAGCTTGAAGTCCTTGCGAGGCGGAGCGTTCACATTGGGCGACATGGGCCCGCTGCTGTCGACGGCAACGGAAGACATGTTGTTGTTGGGTTGTTTATGACGGACTGAAGCAGCTTTTTGCTGCAGCTTGGAGGCGACTGCTTTGAAAAAGTTGCTCGGCTTACGGCCACCGTTGTGGACGTGGTGGTTGTTGGTGGTATCCAAAGTATTGCTGCTGCCGGCGAGGTGAAGGTTCGTGTTGCTACTGGTAGCGGACGAGCTCTGCAGAAGAGGAGTGGGAGGATGGGAAGCAGTGACAGAATGAGCGCGGGATGGCGACGCTTTCAACGATATGCCTTCAAGTCGCAGCAGCTCAGAGGTAGAGATCGATTTGGGTCCACCGGGACATGCTGTGTCCGGATAGGTTAGAGCCTTTCTTTGTTGTTGCCCACGTCCCACTCGCACTCCCTCAGGCCGCTGGATCGGCCACGAAGTCTCGAGCTCGGGTACGTCCATAGCCTGTGGCGCCCTAGCTTCTGAAGATGTGGAAGTAGGACCAGGACCTGCAGAAGAGGCACTAGTCTTAGTCTCCATGGGCGGCGGCTGCAACTGGTGGCAATCCAAGAGCTCGTCCAGATCGCCCGATACGCTTGTCGTCGACCCCGAGCCGTGGGTGGGGAGTGACATGTTGAAGAAGAACGAGTCGGGTAAGGGAGCAGGAGCCAGCTCGTCGTCCCCGTCCGTCGACAGCCTTTCCAAGTCAACGAATTCCTCGAAGAGAAGCCCCTCGTCCACTGCCACAGCAGCGGCCAACCCTCTTCCTGCCGCGGCCCCCGCCGGTCCTGCCGTCTCTGCTGCTGTCACCCCTTCCCATGGAAGGTGAGCCGATCCCCCGTTGCCGTCTTTGTCCATGGGCTCCACAGCGAACTGGACACCCAGGTATGTCATCTCGCCGTCCAGCTCTTTCGGGTGCGAACTGGGCCTGACACTGGTACCTGGGCTTCTCGTCCAATGCGATACGGCCGCTGTCATGCTCGTTGGTGCTTTGCTTCTGGCCCTGCCTTACTTATGTGTCTCGACCTGTCTCGACGTCTTGTCTTGTGGGATCAGTTCCGCAAACGAACTGGAGTCGGGGTCTAGGAACGAGCAGATCGGAGGCGGTGGGGGGGCCGTGAACGACGCAACGGGGAGCGTAAATCTACCGCGTTGCGTGGGGTTCGATGCGATGTTGTGAGTGGCAGTAGATAAAGTACAAAAGACTTGGTAAGGAGTGACGGTTGACACAACGTTCGTTTTCGGCCAGGTCAGATAGAAAGGAGCGTAAGAGAATGAAGAATATAGAACTGGGGTGAAATCCTCCAAGAATGGGATTCTTGTACGGAAAAGAAAACCGTCGATGGTTGCAAATCGACGTCGGTTGGAGGGGATGAGAGTCAACAAATACCGTCCAGTCCATGTCTCGAAACCTGCCACAGCAACACTTGCGCAAGATATGAGAGCAGCCGGGTGACGGCCACCCTGGAATTGGTATCACATAGACCACCGTGCTTTCGGCGAGGGATGCCCTCGGCGACTGAATGCCCAAAGGAATGTTGCCCACGTTGTCCAGTGACCGAGTGAGGTCGGCCGCATTCCAGTCCCCCCTCCCCCCTACTGTGTCTGCTAAATCTGGGGATAGATTAACCAGAGAGATAGCGATATCAAAGGAATCTCCATCTTCTCTTCTTTCACTCAATGTCGGTCGACAAGAGGGGGAAAAGGTAAAAAAAGAAACAAGACAGACAATCGCCGTGCCATCCGCCCTTCCTTCCTCGAGAGAGCTGCGTAGCCCTACAAAGAAAGCAAGGCCCTCGTTACCCAACAGGTGGACACGCGCATGCTTCTGCGTACCTGAATCTTCTCACTCTGGCTTTAGACTACTGAATGGTGACTTTCCAGGCGCAAAAATCAGATCCAAAGCAACACGCTTCTTGCCTTGCAGGTGCGGCGACACGAAGACGTGCACAGCGCCACACCACATCTAGGCCATGGCTCTCGTCCTCGGCCTGGGCAGCGGGAAAAGTCCCGAGCTCCTCATATCTCGCAGCGCCAGGTTCAACTGAAGGCCTGGCCCTCGTTCTCTCCCTCTCGCTTCTGCTCGGCTAGAATGGGTTGCTGCTGGTACTTGATAGGCCGGGGCACCACGGGCATGGCGACGACAAACAAGGGAATCGAGTATTCCAGGAAAGCCGGGGCGCAACAATGGAAGGGTTCGTCTGTAAAGGTATCCCGCCTCTGAGCACCGGCTAAGCCTCCAGGCAGCCATACATGACTCTCGCAGGTCCAAGTGGCTGCATCTAACACTCCTCGTGACATGGGCCTTGCCGAGCTGTCAGGCGAGCTGTCAGGAAGTTATTTGGCATTGGCATTAGATATTCCCGCGGTGCGCACTACTGCAAAGTACCGCCCTGCTTATCTTGCGTCGTCAGAAACTTTAATTTGGCGTCTCGATCATCCTTGAGTCGCTTGACTTCACTCACCCAAGCACGAGCAGCCATCGAGCGACGCAAGCTGTGGGCAATGTTGGTAGCCTGGTGACGGCTGGAATTCCGGCCATGTTTTCCCCCTGCTTACGTACGACACTTGTCTGCGAAAGGGCGATGGCAACGGCGACGTCAGCGTACTCTAGGGTTGAATGGAGACGGGACATTGTACATTGTGTTCTCAGCATGAATGGAAATCCCTTCGACCGCAGTTTGAGTGCATGCCACTCTATTGGAGCAGCACATTCCCGTTGCCAGGCGAAACCGTTGCGCTCGTTTTCCCCATGCTATCCCTCCAACCTCCTAGAAAAACGACACTCCCGAAAGCAGCAGTGATTCTACTTCACTACCTTAGTCATCGGCACGGTTCATTTCAGAACGTCGAAAGTTGTGCTTGTTAGACGCTCCGTAACTTGGGAGGGTCCGCTGTAGATTCTCGTCCTTCTATCCTCTACGGAAGTCCCATTCTTGACGCCACCATTAGGTAAACGGGTGAACCAAGCGCCCTTGACGAGCTGGCGCGTCTTGTGCATAATACGAGCGTCCCGTGCTCGTCACTCCATGCAAAACCAAAGGATCCGCAGGTTCCATGATTTCATTGTTCGCCTCCGTCTGCTGGGAAGCGTCCGTTGGTGTCGACAACTGTCGACGGGTGGAGGTCGCGAGTGCAGAGAGACAAAATCATCCTCCCGGTTGTGCGAGGGCTGAGAGGGCCGTGAGGCGCACGGTAGTAAAGTCCAATGACCCTTCATCTTGTAGCAAGCACAAACAACGCCGAATGAAGACTCGGCCCCCGCCAAATAAAACGATTGGGCCCTTTGCTGAATGCAGGGCAGGTTCGGATGTCGTTCCATCAAGCGGATAAAAAAAGAAATAAGAAAAGAGACCTCCGGAGTAAACGCCGTTTTGAAACTCAAACCGCCGTGCCTGACTCCATGTGCCGTGCCGTGGGTATACCGCCGAAATGAGTTCCCGTCGCTGTAATGACTAAATTGAGATGTTGAAACACATGCCTCCGTCGTAGCTCATATACCGGAGCATTGTTGGTTCATATTGTTGTCGTCGGTCTCGGCTCCTGGGTTGGCCCTACACCCTTACGCTTCCGCATCCTGGGCCGGTGTCTGACAACGTTCTGGCATCGAAGCGCCGTTTCCGCGGACCCTCTGAACCTCAATGCTCCATATCTTCGTGTTGCACCATCTGGGCCCACCAAGTGCTCTATATCAGCAGCTAATAGTCTGTGCATCATGGATTGGCTGTCAACCTCCGCGCAGAAGTCTTCATCCGGTTCGATCCTGGCACAGGGTTCAAGGGTCTGACTGCCATCTGCTTCGATCTTGGGTAAACTTGGATTATGTGGCACCGACTTCGATGCTGTTGTTGGAGGCTGGCGCACGTTGCACTGTGACTTGTCCGAAATCATGTCGCTCAAGCGGGATTCTATGGCTCGGGCGTTGTTTGGGTTGTTGGCGAAGCGACTGTGCCATTGTCGTCTTGATCTCTTCCAATCAGCGACCGGTTGATGCTCGGCTATGTCGGCCATCGAGAGATCCATCGCGCAATCATCATCCGCCTCGAGGGCAACAGCCGACAAGTCCGCAATGAGGGACGGCGATGTACCGGGGGACAGCCTCCGAGGCCGCGGTCTGAGCAGGGCGTCTGGGAACAGCGTTTGCTTGCTGAGCTCGTGGGCGAGGTTATCGATGGGTTGTGGCGGGGTGGAGGGGATTACTGGGAGACTCGCGGCGACGCTCAAAGGAGACGAATCCAGTTCTCGTGGTCGTTGTCTGGGGGATAAGTGCGGTTCCTCACGAGCAGCAGCGGCAGCCGAATGCGCCTGCATCCCCAGTGTAAAATGGTCGAACATGTTCCCTGGTCTTAGCCAGTGGAAGGCAGCGAATATGTATACCGTAAGTGTCCCAGGGAGAAAGCAGACGAGTAGGAGCCTGCAATGCTCAGGTGGGGGGGGGGGGGGGGGGGGGGGGGGGGGGGGGGGGGGCAGGGTTGGTGTTATGAAGGCATCCGCAACCACGCTAAAACCCGGGCGAGGAGACGCCGTGGCGGCCAGGAAAGGCCGAGAGCACGTACTAGGGCACCTTTGGACGATGAGTGCAGTGCTAACAACAGGAATGACGTTTTGTTGGTGTTGAGTCCGAGTACGGAAACTGGGCAGCGACGGAGCGTAGGCGGACAGAAGCTTCTGCCATGTGGCTGAGACTGGACGAGGTATGGCCGGGGAGTTGCTGGGAAACGTGGACGGACGAGAGATAATCCACCAGTTTGAAGAGTAAATATCGATCGTCTGGACACGGTTGGTCTGGATCGAATTGACTGGGGAATTGCGCGACTATCCGTCGAAATGGGCGAGGAAGAGGTAAGTAGGCAAGCTGGTTTTGCAGGGCCTTTCCCATTCGAGGGATGGCGAAAGGGCGAGGAAGAGGAAAAGATGCGGGTAGGCGAGCAGGCCGTCCTTTTGGTTCGAGGCAGTAGCGTCACCGAGAAAGCCAGCTACCTTGGTAGCGTACAGCTATACACGATTACTGGCTCGAACAGGATGATAGATCTGGATCTGGACAGCACCGACGAGGGTCGCAGAATTGCGTCCTTGGTGCGTGGTGGGCGTAACGCAGGTGCAGGATGCGGTAACCTAGAGATCCGAATGGGTATCCAGTATCAGCCCAAGCAGTATCCGTACCGTATGGCCGGCACTAGGCTACCAGGTAGTAGTGCGCTAGCGCGGCCAAGTTTCCCTAGAGACAGTGGAGGGAAGAAACAGGCGGCATTCGGGACTGGGAAGACAAGGAGGGTGGGTGGTGGTGGTTGTGGTTGCACAAAGGAGACGAGGGCCAGCCACCGGGAGTCGGCAGTGCCACCTGGGGATGGCGCTACTCTCTGGGCTGGGCAGTACACCGGCCGCCCCAGTAAAGACCTCTGGGTGCCAGTTCCGGGAAGTCGTCGTGCGGCGCGGTACGTGGATCTGGATCTGGTCTAGGCGAGTTGTTGTGTGTGTGTGCTGTGCTATTGGTACACCATCTTCATGGAGCGCGCAGGCGGTGCTTGTGTCGAGGAGTATGGAAGGGCACTATGTAGAGGAGGGGAAATGTCAACGCCTATTCTTACTTGCTTGGATTTTGTTGTCGGTAGCTTACTGACCTTGCTGACCTACCGGCAAACCCGGACCGGGTGGAGGAGACGCGTGGAAAGAGGTCGAGTTTGACATGGGGCTCGAACAGGATGTCCATCTTGGTATGGAGCTGCTCCCTGGATAGGCAATAGACGACCGTCGACGAGGAGGTCCACATCCATCTGGATTGCGGTTGTGCTCGTGGACGGACCGACAGTCTGGGAACCTGGAAACGGTGCGGCGGCCGCACCCAATGCTCTGGGTCTGACGGCTGAGTCAAAACGACCAGAGACAGTTGGGAGATTGGATGACGGCCAAGGAGTCAGGGCTCAAGCTCAAGCCCCCTTGCCGATTGCACATGCTGCGGCTGAGTGAGGTATTCGTAGGTAGTGTACGTAGTCTGTCGAGCACCGTGTCTGCCTCGACACTTTGGGCGTCCGTTGTTTCTGGCTTGTCGTCGTGAGCCCGTCTTTCTGTTTGGTGTTGTGTGTTTGATGCTCGTCATCGTCTCAACTACCTACGTACCAGATAATACCTGCCTTGCCTGGGAAGGTACGTCTTCTTCAGCCGTTCAACTGAAGCAGGAGCAAAGAGAGAACAGAATGGGAGGGATACAGTTGGCAGGCAGGCGCAGGCCCGAGACCCTGGCTCTGCGATGGGCTAAACGCAAGCGAGCCAAGGGGGTATCCACCCGATTCGTCTAGCCGCAAGTCCATCGAAATAGGTACCTACCTACCTTAGTATGGGACTTTTGAACCAAGGCGAGATCAAATTGCACTGTAACGGAGTACCTATCTACACTACCTACCTGGGTACAGCACTCGCTCTCGTCTCTCATCTCATCAACATCACCGAGCGCAGCAGCACTCGAGTGACCGCAAGTCGCATGCCAAAATTATTGAAAACCCATCCGTCGTAACGAAGCTCTCTCTCTCTCTCTCTCTCTCTCTCTCTCTCATTTCTCTTTCGAGAACACATCCAAATAAAAGTCCACATGATCTCTCTCGAGACGACGCGACGCGGTGGAATGCGACAGCTGTAAAGGCTGAGTGCGCCCTGACAAGTGCCGCGGTGACTCCAGCCAATACCCTGTCTGTATTCCTGGGTAGTGTCCACTTTGAGAAAGGTGGATGCGTTTATGAAGCCCATGATTCGCCAGGCTTCCCCCCCAGGCCAGCCGCCCCCTGTACCGCCAACCATGTTCCCGGGCTCCACCGTCGCTTGGACTCTGCAACCCCGACGGACTGCTGGACGGTTGATTCCAAGCCGCTGGTGCTGGCTGCACTGTGCCTGATACCTTCCTACCTGCCCAGTGCCAACCTGCCTGCCTACCTAAGGTAGGTACCTATTTGGCGTCGGTAATAGCGAGCAGGAGCTCCCCCTTTCGCTCCTTCCGCGTGGAATCCACACTGATTCAGCAGCTCGACGCCGTCAACTGTCCGCCCATCTCGGCTCGCAATTGATTCCATCACCAACCCCATCGCATCTACCATGTTGCCCCTGCTCATTTGGCTACGCTCGACCGTCCTCAACAGCTAGCGCAAGCACTGTCTCTGTCGCCGTTGTGTGCCATCCTGGTTACCTTGTCTCGAACTTGCGATGCACTCAATCCGACGAACTCACCGCGGCATCGCCGCCATCCATCTTCCGTCTCGCCTTTTCTCGCACCTCGTCATACGCCAGGTATCGTCGGAAAATGTTGGACGCTCAGTTGCGGCTGCCATCATCGTCTGATCAGGGTGAGACCACGCAGGCAGCCGGGCGCTTGGATGCATGGGTTCTGAGACCGAGCCAGCTTAGCCCGCCCGCTATTCATGTCACGATGATCCTGCCCACCCTTCGAGAATCGCTAGAACAACCTGTTGTTTCTGCGCGTCTGCACGTCTGCACCTGTGCCCCAGACTTCGGTGGCCGTCGTCCTCGCCACCCGCCGCGTCGACGAACCCGGACCTGATGGGATCTGAGACTCTGGCCCGTTCGGCCCCCGATGTCATGCATGGAAGCTTGATAGTCACCTGCAGCATGCAATCTGCAATCTGCATGCTGCTGCATGGCACAGCTCTTCCCTGTAAATTACAGATCTACCGACGCACCCAAGCACCCCCAGCTCTTATTTTTACAATGTGGTGGTCACGGGCGCCTCCGACACTGGCCCCTACCCTTCGGAAGGGAGAAACACGCCATTGTTGAGATGAGGCGGGCCAGCTATTGTACAAAGCCCCCCCCGCCCGGCAAGCAAACACCACATGGTTCAATTAAAACCTCCCTTCGGAAGTACCGCGGCATCAACTTGTGACAGTTGCAACACCCAGGTCGTTGCACGACAGAACTGTTGCACCGATTCAGTCCCAAACGGTCCTCGAGCTTCACATCCCAAGGGCCACATGCAACCAGCCTTCCGCCCAGCCTTCGCTGGCCGACAACCAACCGAATGACTTTTACCATGTAGGGCTTACAGTTGATCGGTCGGGGATGACATATCTCAGGGCACGATGCGATGCTGCCGGGGTCGTGGGAGATACGCTTGGGTGGCGTCAGCTTGCGTCATAAGCACAACCTCAGACAATGGCAGATGGCATCACCCAACTAGCTGGGACGCTCCTGACACCAAGACGCAATTGCATGAGCAGCTTTCTGACATACATGTGAATTCTTTGCACAGACGATCGCGAAAAGCATCGACATCCACCTTCTCAGGCAGGGTATGGCCGTCTACACAAACCATACCTATAGCCTGGGAACCCCATGGTCAACCCATGGTGCATGCGAAAAAACATCGGCTGGCCCGAAAGCTTAACCACATAGCGATCTGCGACACCTCCAGACGAGGGGATAGATGTAGAACATAGACCCCCGTCGATGGTCATACGTCATTCTTTGGGAAACGACATACCTTCCCCAAATGTGCGGTTCGAGTTGGATGACGCAGGCTCAGCGCTGTCAACCTCTTCACTTAGGCTCCTGTCATGTCTTGAAGGGTGGGTCCTACCCCAGACAGGATCGTCTCTTGCACTCTCGGGGTGGTCTTCGGTTGTCGATGCCGGCCGGCCCGGGCTCGGGAAGAGTGGATATGTAATCAGGGCTGGAGAGCCGGGATGTTGGCCGTGCAGCGGCCGGCTTTCCTTAGTCCCGATGATTCCTCTGCCCGGCCGAAGGTGCCGGATCCCTCCATCGACTAGAACACATTACAACTCCGTCCGCATCTCCTTTTTGCGCACGGGGTTTGCCCGACCCAGGAATCCCGAGGGTTTCGCTGCCATGTATTCGTGCCACTCAAAAGCCTGAACGCTAAGAGCTGGTCCTTCTGCCATTCAGCTGTCAAACTATGCTTTTTCAAATCATCGTTTTGGCCAGGCTTGGCTTGTAGCGTCTGAAAGTTGCAATGCTCGCTAGCAAAAGATCATCACCACCCGAACGGCGACGATGCATCAAGGCCAAACGCCCCCACGCCCAGCCCGGCACCCGCCGAGCCCGGAGCGCACCAACGGGATCCTACAATCTTTTGTTGAAAAGCACATTCATTGATTCGAGCCGACCTTTGGGCGGGTAACGCTACGCGACGACGCTGGTCAACATCAGCTGACTACGAATTCGACTTGGGGACGCTTTGCTTTCTTCAGCAAAGTCCGATCGGGAAGCCTTACACTAGTTTAATGAACTCTCGTCCGTGACGCTAACAGAATTGGGAAACTCGTAAACCAGGTCTCTATCGCTGGTTGGGCCAAGGCTCAAAGGGCCCGACAGACCAGTCATCCGACCTGCTGTACGGAAAACAGACCTCCGCAGAGCGTGTTTACCAGTCCCCCAGAAGCGCGCGTCAAGCCAAAATCTCACAACTGCGCCCGAGGAATCTTTAGAGTTGCGGTCGACTTCGCAGGCCATTGAGTAATATGAACATGGCTCGTTTGTTTCTCGGGGCTGAGCAGCGGGCTAGTCCGCCGACGCGGGCGCTCTCGTCCGTAACTCCATTTTACACTACGGCACCCAGCGGAACCATCCAGCCACATGCCCTAGCGGTGGGTGGCAGCGAAACTGAATCGACAACTTGAGATCTGCTAAATCCCATCATCGTGCGTGCGGCCATTGCTCCGCGGACTTTGACTGGCTTGGATACACCCGTCAACCATTTAGCACAGCGCGGTCTAGACCTCCATCGGTGGTCCACAACGTCAACGACCGGCAAGTTGCGAGGATCGTGTGAGCTACAGGTCCAAGATGATGAGATTCGAAGAGCTTCTTGCTCGGATTCCCTCTTCCATAGATCATTTGACTTCATTTGGCTGATCAGTCACCTATCAGGCAAGCTTTCGGATGAAAGGTACCTTGCGATTGACCTCATGCTTATGCTGTCTTCCCGACATCCCGGCCATCGAAAGTCGACACAAGCTTTTGGTAGAGATGACAGAGACAGCGGAGACGTCGGAGATCTCCCAATCTCGAAAAGACCTGGCTACTTCCATTCATCCCAAGAGGCTAGCCATCCCGCTGCCGAGGGGCTGATGCTTGTCAAAGCCACATGAGCTTCAGGATAGCGGTGACTACATCAACCCCTCGGGCATATACGACGATACCAGAAACGGCCTCCGAGTTATGAAGGGTCTGGCGGCCGACAGGCCTCAGAACACCAAATCAGATCTCCATGATACCTACTGAAAGACTCGCCTGCAGTGTGAGAACCTTGCGGACGCAGAATTGACCGCGGCAAAGAGAGTTTCCGTTAACTCAACTGGCAGTCTATACAAGCCGGTCAACGGCAACGGTCTACATGAAGTAGCCCTCTCGCTATTTCTTTTCGCACCATGACGGCCGAATCTAACGAGACTCCACCGAAGTTTGTCAACCGCCTTGCACTTCCCCAGATTCGGCGCATCGAGATTTCACGAGTTGCATTTCCGCGACCAGGAAATTGCCGCTCTGCTGCTACTCTTCAGTGTTGAAGACTAAACAAGAAGCCGCCAGCCCAACCGGGTGGTTCTTCGTGAATGGCCGCTGAGATCTTCAGCGACTTATATCGATGTTCCCATAACGGCAGGCAAGTGGCCGATTGGCTGGGTCTTTAGCTACCTATTCTCTGGTGTAGTCTTGACAATATTTACTACCTTCTTAGTGGCACAAACTCACATCCGTGGCTGGTCTTTCGCAGTAAGTTCCCGAAATCTATCCAAAATCGTTGGGTGAACGAAACCGAACCCGAGGCAGGAGATGTTCTGCATTCGTGAAGCCCAGGAAGGCGACTTTCGGGTCCACCCAGCTTTTGCAGGCGCCTACCGACATGGGTACCGACAGCACCAGTCCCAGTCTGTATGTCCAGCAGCCTTGCGGGCCGTCCTAAAGAGAGGGTAAGGAACGGTCAAACCATGTATCTGTATCGTTGAGCTCACCCTCCTACCTGGCTAGCTCGGATCTCCTGGGTTGATCTGGTGTTCCCGCAAATGGAAAACTTTCGTTGATCATCTCGACAGAGTCACGATGCCTGAGTCTGTCGCCGGATTCTCCTAGCGACGCTGTTACGTCTGTCGAGACTCGGTTCCAACAGCCTTCGAGGCACTCACTAAATATTTTACACATGTGGAAAAGCCTTGCGGTGCCGTCTTCGAAGCACTCGACTGCGTGAGCTTGGAGCCTAGCTGGCTGCTACTCAGACCTTGCTGAGAAATCACCCTCGGGACAAAGGTAGTGACTGTCACTGGGGTGACTGGATGCCAACCTGTGCTCGTCATCAGTCTAAGGGGAGGGATATTGTGAACAGAGATTTTGTTCGGGGGTAACGTCTCCGCGAGGAATACCGCAAGTCGAGGCATTCGAATCACGTGCCACGGATCAGCAGTGTCTCGAGCGCGAGGACTACTCTCGCTCTTGCAGCAAGCTCGGTGTCCGTTTACCGTGGAAGTTTTCCCCAGACGTCTTGATACTAGGTGCACCACCCAATGTGGCTTGTAGGCTATGGGGCTTGTAACGTTGCAAACCTCTGATGGTCCTTGACGCCCTTCATGTTGCGGCCAGACATTGAGCTCTCGCACCCCGTCTGAGTAGCTTTCTGATGTAATGGGGCTCTGTAGATGGTCGTGTGTTGAATCTGTTGGTCGTCATCGACCGACTATGTCAGGCTGAAAGTGTCCCGCTAAGCTGTTTCTCCGCGTAAGCGAGTGGACAGATGGGAGTGGCGGACCGACTTCTCTCTGTGCCTTTTCACAAACTGCCAGTGACTCTGCATGCTCTGACTCCCAGAAGAAGTGTTCAGGCTGGCTGATTGTCGTCACTGGGGCTGCTCGGACTGCCAACGTTCTTGGAAACATGCTCGGGAGCTGTCGTGGGGTCTTGCTCCTCTGGACAATTCTCGGGATCTTGTACTGGTTCGCGGGACTGTCAATTCGGCAAGGTGTATTTGTTGATTGTCCCCAGGGCCTTTGTCTAGTGTCGTGGATTGTTCACAGCATTTGTGAGGGAGTTATGATATGCCTTACACGTCAAGTCTTGAATATGCGATTAGTAGCGGTGTGATATTTGTAGAAGCCACATCTATATACCGGTACTACGATTGCGTCTTGTTTTGTACTTTGGTATGTTTCCAGAGCTTTACTCTTAATTACCGTAGGGGAGAAGTTTTGTTCGAGAAGTGTTTTATCCCTCATTATCCTCGTCGTCGTTATCTGTTCCTTGTCCCATTCTCGCGATATCTGTGAACAACAGCGAAAAGCTTTATACCAGCCCCCAGTCGCATATGACCGTCTATACCTGCGTGACTTGCAGCAGCAGCACTACTTTCCGCATGGTAAGTAGGAATGACACTGTTCCTCAACTCGTGCCAACGGCCGAGTGGCCGATCCAAAGATTCCCCTGACTCCTCCAGTTGGGACTTCTGCTTGGGAGATGACCGCACGCCGCCGTTATCATTCTTGCTGTCCTCACTGGCTTGTGATCTCATAGGGATGGCTACAAGCGCTCCCCTGGACAGTTTCACCCTTGAAGAGAGCAATGGTAGACTGGCTGTTTGGTCCGTGGCCCCAGTCGCTTGCCGCTGCGTCTGGACCTCCCGATGTCGGCACTCAGAGACATATACACAGACACAACGTGTTTTTATATGAGATGTGCCAAACGAGCTTGTAGGACATGGGTATACCAGTTAACGATTGCCATGGGGTCGATGAAGGGGCTGTCAAGGGGCACGTTCAAAAGCTTCTCCGGGCACTTGATTTCCTGCGCACTAAGGTGCAGTCAGTACACGGTGCTTACCGCTGCTCTTGCTTCATCGTTCCCATTGATTTTCGGGGACGAACATCGCGAGCAGCGCCTACGAGCGGAGATCAGATATTCACACGACCAACTTGTCACTCGGTGCAGCGGAGGGTCCTGCCCTCCAGAATATGGAAGAAGAGACCTCAACCTTCCTCGCAAGCAACTAGAGGACCGAACGATCTACCCTCCCGCAGGATGCCGCCCAGGTTACGGGCGAACACTTCTATCTGATTCTGGAGGGGTTAGGCTTGTCCTGGTTCCCCATGATGGGGTCATCGTGCCTAGGTTGTAGTCTTGATCCTTCCGCAGAGCTCTGCAGTCGACATTTGGGTGTGCGAATGACAGTATGTTCCGAAATTGGCCGTGGAACTGTGATTTCCCGAGCTGCTAAATGCTCGCAGGCTTGGCAACTTCTCCAAGATAGCTTCTCGGAGGGTACACATTTGCCGAACTTATGGCAGCGTTGGGCCCGCTGCCTTCGGTGCTTCCCAGACGGAATCGCAGTCGAGCACTGCGAAGGTGCTTACCTATGGCCTATTACAGTGGTCGGAGCCCTCGCCGGGTCTCTGATTATTTTGTCTACGAAGCCAGGTCGAATTCGTGCCAACACCGGTGAGGCCCTTAGAGGCGGCCGAGACCGAACTCGATGATAAGAGGAACTTCCTCCAGTTCATCCGGGCTTTGACCTGGGTTTTTGATGCTCGCCCTGTAGCACGGGATCTTCTTCAAAGCCCGTGGTTGAGGATTCGGGAGGATTAGGCCGACTTGGTTGAAACAGTTCTAAGCAGTTGAGCGGACTTCCGCTACAAGAGTCCAGCAGGCTGGAGGTAGATATATCGGCTTAGCCCCATTAACGTGATACAAATGAAAAGACGTGAGACCGTTGCAAGTTGGAACTCTTGTAATGCCACGACTGTGACACGTCAAGCTCCCTTCACTTGAAGCATGCGGTTGAAGCCTCATAGCGCACGTTATACACGGCAGCAAGTAGGAGCTCCGGCGCTTTCGCCGGAGTGCCTCAGGGGTTCTCACACCTCAGAAGTGACTTAGCTTGCGTATTGCCTGATGTGCTTCTGCCATCGTATCGGGAGCGGGAAAGGAAACGTCCCTGCAGGATGAGATGCACGCCGTCGCGTTGCGCTTCTTTCTACACCGCCCATCTGCCGCCGGAGCAATCTATCGCAGCCCCACGCGTGCGAGATAAGGGGACGAGCCTTTCGCTCGGCGCATGAGATGAGGTGAGGTGGTCTGGATAAGCTGCTGGCAGCTGCAGCAGCCCAGGCGAGGCAAGGCACATGAGGTAGCACCGAGCAAGGCGGGATTGCGGCACCGTGGATGGACCCTGAATTTCCTTTCCTGCTAGCCGTTGATTTAATTTTTCGTCCTGTTTTCCCCCCTTCCTGTATGCCTTCCTGGTCTCCGTCTCTTCCTTCCTTGTACGAGCTTTCCTCCGCGTAGGATGCTGCATGAACTAAGGCGCGGGTCGCAAGAGGAAGGCGCCGTGGAATGGCCAGAGCATACGGGAACCGATATCCGCCATTGTATCCGCACCTCCTCCACGGCGGAAATATCGAGGACCTTTTTCTCGCCCCCTCCAAGAAATGGGAGAAGAAAAAGCGAAGGAAAAATACAATTAAATGGGTCGGCGAAGTGAGGGCCGGAGACACCCCGGCCGGTGAGGTGAGACCCCGGGGGTTGGTTGGCTCCTGCACCGTCGGTGAGTGGCTCCGGATTAATCGCGGCGAATTCGCCAAAACTTCCCAGGGAAGCGGCGGGTCAAATCAATTTGACGGCGCCTGCCGCAAGGTCACCCCTCGGTATTCTCGGGCAAATTCCTCGCTCAAATGCACTTTTGGGCCTTTCCGACGAGAAGGACGACCCGACCGACAGCCTACAGGGTTCTCTCTAATCCCATCATCGACCACGGCCCGTTTTCTCGCTGCTCTTTCGCCTCCGCTGTTCTGCTGTCACAACCGCATCTTAAGTGGTCGCAGGATGAATAACAAACAACAACGAGCAGGAGCAGGAGCAGGTCCCGTCCCGCCCCGCCCGCAGGGACACGCAAAAACTGGCAAGCAGACACGGAGGCAACCGGCCAACCGAGCAACAAGTCAGAGAAGCAGCGCTTGAGGCTTCGACATTGGGATTAGCAGCACACCCCGGAACAGACTGGCGGCAGTAGACGGGGCTGCAAGATGGGCTCCCGCGACTCGTGCGATCGATGCAAGTGCATGCGCCGAGCCTGCTCCGTCCACACACTCTCTTTCATCTTCTGGGCCACACATGATGTATCTTAGGCGATGAGGCGCCTTTCCTTGCGGCCCGTTGGCTCGACAGCAGCAAACTAGCGGTGTTGAGGCCATCTAACACACGAACTGCAGATGCGATGCATTGCTGCCAGCGAGAGCCTTTCCAGCATGAGGTGATATGCCTTCTTCGAGACACGAGGACGACAACCTGAGAGGTCGGCCCTCCCAAACGAAGTTGCACGTCTCTCGGCTGGGTGCTGGAGGCGCACGCTCCGAATGCAATGCTGCGCTGCACCACGCCGTTTCGTGAAAATCGGCGCGCTGCTACGTGGATCAGGAAAAAGTTCGCACGCTAATTCATCATCAAGGCAGCAAGGCATGAAAGAATGGAAGAAATTTTCGGTGTTTGGCCGTCATATGGGGATTGCGCGATCCTAGCCCCCAGATCAGAAGAGAGTGGTCCTATATGAGCATCATTCTCATTCTGTGTTACCCGCCCCCGGGACATTCCCATCCCGAAGGGATTCCGAGCGAGGTGCGAAGCGCGGCGACGGACGACCTCCGCGAGAAGACCCGAGGCCGCAAGGGCGAATGCTGGGCTCGAGCGGGTCGGCGCATGGGGAGGAGCACGAGAAGTGGGCTGGGAGATCTCCATCCCGAGATATTCCGCATCTTCGTCCATGGCGTCGCGCGCACGGGATTTTCATGCCCACGGCGACCAGGGAGATGACGGGAGCCAGAGCGCGCGAAGAACGCTGAAGCAGCCCGTGTGGGGAAACAAGGAAGCAGAGGAGAAAAGACGGGCACTCCGTCACTGTCGTTCGGTTCTTCTTCACATGTGCTCCACCGAGCGGCCACGCACCCTTGGGCCGGAGTTGGACGTGGACACTCAGACTCTGGCTTGGGCTTGGAACTTCCCGCATGCTGACCATGGACGACTATTACCTAGGAACGATTATCGCCCACACACGATGCCTATCAGCGGAGGGGTAGAGGAGCGCGAGTAATGGCAACAAGTGCCCGCCGCACCAAAGAGGCAAGGCATGGCGATGACGGGGCACGATGGCCTCAGCAAAGGACAGATGGCGGGGGAAATGTCACAAGACAAGCAATGCACATTCCCCCTCCTTTTGAGTTTCTCGCAGCTTTCCCCGGGTTTTTCGTTTCCCATGGCCTCTACGAGTACGAACGAGGCTTGTGATTCTCGCCTGCCTGGCCTGCCTCCCCGCAGTTCCCGTTGGAGAATAGAGTTCAGCCCGCACCAGCCCACGCAACAGCCGCGCAGTCATCACTCTAGACGTCGCCGGTCTCGCCATATCTGACGACAATCTTGGGACGGGACGGGGTTCCGTCTCCGTATCTCCCGGACGAGAGAAGAGAGAGGAGAGGAAAGGTCTCGCATCGGATCGGAGCGAATCGATTCGCCTTGTCTCGCTTCGCTTCGCTGCGTTGCGCCGTTTGCTGTCTGCTGCCTCGGCTTACCATTGCCAGCGTGCTTATCTCTCGGGAAGGATACCTCACGATGCGCTGCCTGCCCTGCCTCTATCGGATACCCCAGCACGCCAGGTAGCATGGATAGGATCAACAGCCATGGCGGGCGTCAACGGGCACAGCGGTGCTGGCTTCGTCGACAAGGTGGAGCAGAGCATGTCATCGCCTGGCTGTTCCCTCTCCCAACCAGAGTCACCCTAGGCCGGAATCGAACGAGGAGGGAAGGCTTCGGTGCATCTGGCTCTTATTTTTCCCAGGATCAGTCTGCCAGGGACCGGTTGATGCGATCCAGTCCAGTGCGGAGAATTGGCCCAGACCCACTGATGTCGACAACGCTGAGTGCTGGGTGTGTGAGTGTCGACCGAGGCGCGCCAACGTACCGGTACCTCGAGGCGGAGGCGCCCTTTTCGTTCCCTTGGTTCCCTCGCTCCGTCGCTCCCTCGCGCGTGCCGCCAGCCAGCACCATGACATGCCGCCGTCGCCCTACCCCACACAGCGAAACGCTCGCCGGCCAGAAGGCCGAACCCCCATCCGCCGCCTGTGATTGCCCACTCACCGTGGCAGCTGCTCCAGTGGCCGGTCGCTCGAGCCGCGGATCCGCAGAGACCCTGAGTCGAGACGAGGTCGCCCCGCCTCGCATGGGGGGGAATGGCGTACCGGTACTTGGCACATGGGGGTGGAAGTTACTGCATCTGGCGACGTTTACCGCAACGCCTGGCCTGGCCTGGCCTGACCTGACGCTGCTGTACGAGTGCGCGCCAAAGCAACAAACAAGCAAGCATGATAGTGTAGACAGCATTGCGGCAGGAGGCAGAGCTGCGTCAAGCTGAGAGGTCTCGTACTCTCGATCCTATTATCCGTGCCACGGCATAGCATGGCATAATACTACACATACATACATACGTACTGCATAGTATAGGGTAGTGTAGACGCACGTCGCTGTGGTTCCCCCCACGAGGGAGCAACAAGAACGGCAGCAGCGCGCATGCGAGTGGGACGACGATTCGGCGTCATACCAAGCTCAGGTCCTCCACCATCTCTCTTCGGACCTATTATCGCGGCTCCTGGGAGTCGTCGTCCGTCGGCTTTGGGTCTAGGGGCATTTTGACCGTCATGGATTAGGACGGCGGGAAATAACGTGTGTGAAGCCCGCAAGACTGCATCGGTCCCCCTCCCCCTCTCTTTACCCGTCCCGTTTTTTTTTTTGTGCCTTGTCCTCCAAAGTACGTGCCAAAAAGAACTGGAGATGGGATGGGATGGATTCTGCTACCGCGGCTACTCTCCGTGTGCATGTATGTGTGTTGTCACTTCACTTGTGTATGTACTTTGGGCAAAGTAAATAATCACCGGGCAGCCATCTCGGTGTTGAATCGGTAGATGGGATTGGGAACCAGACAGACACCTTCCTGGAGAGAACCTGACTACAAACCTACACCTCGATTCTTTATCCTCGACTCATCCGCACCCCCATCTTTCCGTAGTCCATACAACCATCCACCCATTCTGCTTCCGTTCATCACCATCGTCCATCCATCCATCGTCCATCCATCCATCGTCCATCCATCCATCGTCCATCCATCCATCGTCCATTCATCCCTCCCACCACCCTCTTCCTCCACGCACTCGCACACACCCACACGCGCCCGTCGTTTGGGCCAAAAGCAAGTCAACTGGACAGCAGCCCGAGCCAACCCCCATTCAGCTGCCCATCACATCATCATTCATCCCACACACCACACGTCCTTTTCTCGCACGAGCTGCTGCTGCTGCTGCTGCTGCTACTACTACTAGTCCTGCTGCTGCCCTACATCCCGGCCAGCCTTCTTTCGGGCAGAATCCTACCGTCAAGCAAGAAAACACTGCCGCTACCCACCACCATCCCGCATCCTACGCAAGCCCGCGTCGACTACCGACTCGCCTTGTCCTGTCCAGGTTACGGGCCTCCCCCCCCCAGGTTACCGCCTCCTCGAACGATATCCCACACATAAGAGTCTCAACATCCCTCGCTCGCGTGTGCGTCTGGCTCAGTGCATCTATTAGCCCCCCCCTCCGCGTGTCTCACTTTCCTGCCTCTCTCACTCTATTCATCTCTCGGCCTCTCGCACATCCATCCCTCTTTCGACCAAAAAAGAAGGACATCGGCCTCTCGTTCGCCCTCTCTCGAACAAGAACCCCAATCTAACTTCCCCATCGACTGTTGGCTGGAAAATCCGCTTGCTGCTGCAAGGCAAGGGTTGGTTACCCGCAATCGCGCCGAAATCCAATATTGCGTCCAATATTGTCCAAGCAAAGACACTGCTGGTCCCGCAATTAGCCTGTCACCGGCACCAGGGTCGTCCCACGATCACTTTAAATCCTCAACCCACCCCACGGTTCACGGCTATCCCGTTACGTCTTGCGCGAAAAATCTCAGACACCACTCGACGCCATTTAAAGAGAGCAAGATCGCCCACCCGCTCGCTCCCCTCTCTGGACGCCTCGTTTTTTGATATTCTGTTCAGAGTGCCACCGGTTCCTGATCCACCCACCCGCCTGACATCACCTCTTTCAGGTACCTCCTGCTGGGCCTCGCACATAGAGAAAAGATCGGCGCCCCGAAATCGAAGATCTGGGGATTATAATACCACCAACCATCGCTTCCTACCTGCTGCTCTCTCAGCCCTCGGCACCACACACTTTTCGCCATCGGAGAGAGAACATAACCAAACGAGCCAAAGTCAACCACCACATCAAGACCAAACCTCACCACCCACCAGCCGCCACCACCATGAACGCACCAACCCAGTCCCACTCCGCCCAGGCGTCCATGTCCTCGGCCTCGTCGACGCAACAGTCACCCATGAACCAGATGGCCCCGCCGCCCCAGTCTCCCACTCAGGCCCCCTCGACCGAGGCATTCCTCCGCGACTTCACCCTCGTCGCCGAGGCCGCGAAACGCGCCCAGATGGCCGTCATGATGCGCGACTTTGAAGCCTGCGGCCTGTCGTAGGCGACTGCATCGACATTCGCTCCCAGGCTGCTGCGGCAGAAGCCGTCAAGCGAGGTCTTCCCCCCATGTTGGCTCGGACCATCTGCAGACTGCGCGAATCATCAGACGGGGGCCGCCGCTGAAACAATGCGGACTGCGGGAGGGAGCCGAGGCACGCGAGAGACAACTGGCATGAAATCACGGTCTGCTCGGGCACCACGGAGTGCCCGTCTCCCGTTGCGTTTGCACGCCGCTCGTTGTAGCCTCTTGTCCCTCCCGGCCTCCTCCACCTTCACTTTCTTTCAATCCAAATCCGACCTCTCCGCTCGCTACGACATCGATTTGAAAGATTTCTTCGGAACTTCTGCATCGGGTTCTCATCGTCTTGGGGAAAAATTCAACGGATAGACATTACCACACTACTACTATTATTATCACCACTACTCATCTCACGGCAACAACCACATTTTCGGAAACGGCACATCGGCGTATACAGGAACGGGAAGGGCATCCATCTTGCATTGCGGGGATCTTGGGGATTACCTACAGGGACATTTTTCTTGCTTTGTTTCACGTCGGCGTCGACGGCGTTGGCTACGTGGAAGCGGCCGGACATCTCGAGAGGTGTCGCGGTCTGACGACTTGCTTCCACACATCATGTATGAATACCACCAATATCCGGGGGACGTCTCGTCCAACCTAGATTTCATCTGCAGCTTTCTTCAAATCATATCGGCCAGGTCTCCTGGTCCTCTCCAGATCATTCTCATGTTCGTCTTGCAAAGCGAAGTCACCCGTGACGCAGACACATCCTCATCAAACGTATCGCATCGCTTGCTTACCACTCCTAACGAGCTCTCTTGAACACGTACTAAAGCTTGGAAGCCAACACGATTCCCCCGTCGACAGTAATGGTAGCCCCAGTAACATACGCCCCAGCCCTCGAGGACAAGAACAAACAAGCACCAGCGACATCCTCGGGCGTCCCGATCCTCCGCATCGGCACCTCCATCTCGATCGTATCCCTCATCGCGTCCAGCGTCGCCTTCATCATCTTGCTCTCAAAAGGCCCGCAGGCGAGGGTATTGCTCGTCACCCCCCTCGGCCCCAACTCCCTCGCCAGAGCGCGGCTCAGGTGGTGCAAGCCGGCCTTGCTCGCGCTGTACGCAAAGCTACTCGCCACCGGCACGCGCAGCCCATCCACGCTGCCGATGTTGATAATCCTCGCGGGATCGCCAGGCGCAGCTGCGGCCTCCAGCAGCGGAGCGGCGAGCTGCGTGAGCGTGAACACGCGGTGCAGGTTCAAAGTCAACAGCTTCGTCCACGCCGAGTCCGGGTACGTGTCGAACGCGTCCCCCCACGCGGCGCCCGAGTTGTTCACCAGCACGTGCAGCTTCCCCCCCGTGGCCTCGGAGAGCTTCCCGACGAGAGCCTTGCAGTCTTCTAGTTTCTGCAGGTCGGCCGGTATGGCGTGTGCCTTCCCCGGACCTTGCGCGGTCAGGGACGCGGCTGCGGAGGAGCAGGAGGCGGCGTCGCGGGAGGAGATGTACACCGTCGCGCCGTTGGCGACGAAGCCTTGGGATATCATCAGGCCTATGCCCTTTGCGCCGCCTGTCACGAGGACGTTCTTGTCCTTGGGGGGAGGTTAGCTTGCGTGCATGAGTGCTGGGGACAGAGGGGGGTACCTTGACGTTGAAGAGAGATGCTGCGTCCATTGTTGAGGATTGCTGTCTTTGGGGTTGAATAGCTCTCGGTCAATTGGAAAGATACGTTTGCCTTCTTGCGAATATGACAAGTTGAAGAAGGACAGAGGTTGGGAGTTCTGGGGAAAGAAGCTGGGGGAGCTGAGCTGGGGTGAACTGCCGTCTCATCTCAGATGAGCCGAGGTTCGTTCGGAGGAGGGGTCCGAATCGGGGGTATCCGATCACGATACATGAATCCCCCGCCAAATAGAGTGAGGAACGATGTACTTCCTCTGATCACGCCCGCACGTTCAACCAACCGATGCAACGCCGAGAATCTTCGACTTCGGCTTCGACGTCTGTCGTGTCACAAAACTGCAGCTTTTGCTACTCATAAAATTACAAATAACAGCGCACGAGGCCCTCTGTACTAAAGTCTATGCAGGTTTGCTCCCTCGCTTCTAATCCGCAGTCTAAGGTCATGGCCGTCTTGTCCTGTGTTTCGCAACCGCCAACGCCTTTGCTTTGCTCAATTTCAATGCTTCCTTGTCCAGTGTTCCTGGTTTCCGACAAAATGGCAAAACGCCATGTGACTCAAAGCCTCGCTCCGCTTGCTATTTAACCAATCCATCGCAGACCACGCCTCACGAAGTGGACGACCGCGGGCTGCGCTTCCGCATGAAGGCCGGCAGCCTCGACGGCTTCTCGCCGGGGCCCGTCGTCGTGGTTTCCGTCTTCTCCTGCTCGTTCGCGGTGGCGGCGGCGGCAGCACGCTCCTTTCTGGGCGAGCAGCAGCATCCCATGGCAGCGTGTAGGATGAAGGCGAGGTCGGTCAAGGCGGCCGCGATCCACATGAAGACGAACATGCGCACCCCGATGTTGGCGGAGATGTTGAGCTCCGACTGCTGGGTGAGCGCGTAGCGGGCGCCAACGCTCATGACGGTCGCAATGACGGCCGCCACTGTGACGAGGGTGGCCGCGAAGCCGGCGAAGAGGGCGACGGGCAGACTCCACCAGCGGGTTCGCAGGACCAGCGGGGTGGCGAGGATGAGGGCGGCGTTGAGGGAGATGCCCGAGATGAAGAAGCCGAACATGATCTGCTGGCCGATGCGGAGGATGTCGAGGATCGTGTTGACCTGGGATGGCAGGGCAATGGTCGCGCCGGCCAGCAGCTCGTTGGTAAGAATCTCGATGGGGTTGAACCAGTACAACCTCTGGGGCGTTGAGCAGAAGGTGACCCCCCTGACATCGTGTTAGTTCTTGCTGTCGAGATTTGAGGTTTGGCGTGGTACTCACTCATCATTGTAGCCCTCGCAGAAGTTCCACAGGCCGACCTGATAAAAGTCATGCAGGCCGAGACTCCGTGCTATCGAGTTGAGCAGCACGGCATTGTTTGATGACGAAAGCGGGATGATGTCCGACACATCGAGCTTGAAGAAGTAGACGTCGGTGAGGACCGGCTTGATGGAGGTGTTGCCGATGATGACGAGGACGAGGAAGATGATGGAGATGAAGTAGCAAACAGCGGCGACAATCGCGCTGTTCCTCCGGATCTTGGCCATTGTGTGTGATAGCTGGGGTGAGCTGCGCGTGTGATGAAGTTGTTACAGAACGTGCGGCCCGATTTTTGGGGCTCGGAGCGTTTGTTTGGTGGTGGCCCCCCGAGATATCTACAGATACCAGGCAAGCGGGAGAGAGGCGCAGTTGATGTTGTACCCGAACAACTCTTTCTCTGCGGAGTGGACGAAGAGGGAAACCTAGGGAAGGGAGGTCGGGGAGAATGGCCAAAATCAAAGCCAAGTAATCACTTGTCTCGAGCCAATCTTCCTTTCAATGGACAACGGTCAGACGGGCCTGGTGAGACAAAACTGCCAACAAGTCGATGATGATGCGGATGATGATCATGGGCATCAAAGCACTACCAAGACAGTCCGGCAGATTTTTTGGGCGAGTCGAGCCAGGAAGACCGAAGAAACCAAACAAAGCCGGGGCAGGACTTGGCCAGACAAGGAGCCAAACCCAAAGAATGATCCCTGACTAATTTTTTTTTTTGTAAATACGGATGGGCTGGCTGGACAGGTCAAGGCAAGACAAGGGGCCAGGGACGAAAGATGGGGATCAAAGTCGAAGAGGGTTGAGTTGGCAGCACACGGTCGTAGAGCTTGAGAAGAGTAAGGTAGGTAGGTACCGGTGGAAACAGGGACAGATGACGTCGTAGCAACGACTATCGCTTCTTTTTACGCGGTTGACTGAAGTGTTTGGCGGGCTAATGCTACCTATACTAGCGGGGTCTTGGCTGCACCCTGCTGGCCGGCGTGAGGCGCTAGGTGGGTCCATGTCCCAGTATCGAAGCGACGGGACGTGGAAGGAGCGAAAAAGACCAGTCAAGAATAAATGGAATGAAGCACTGAGGAAAATTGTTCAGCATGCAGATAGCCTCAGCTAGCGGCAGCCCACTTCGGTCATATGCGTAGGGTGACAAGCGTTGTTTCTGAGGCAGCGAGCAAACCCCATACGTAATGTACTTATTACTATGTACCTGGGTGTTATGGAGAACCTCCTGACATGGAAGACAAGGCCTACCTAAGACAAGACACACTCCGGTGAAGGTCTGGGTACGAGGTCGTTGCCCCTGAACGTGCAGCACCGCCTCAACGGCATGCTTCTCCGCCACCCATCGCCAGCTGAAATGCCGCTTCCTGCCCATCCGATTGGAATGATCTCGCAGGCAACCAGGGCGGGATATTACTAAGGCGGTAGGTATCGTATGCACCTGATACCCAGACGATGATGGCCACACACATGAGCCGTGATTCCAGCCATTTCTATACTAATGCCAATGGAATGGCTCGGGGTGTACGGTACGCTGCGGCGTCCACGGTTCCCGTCCGGAGGTCCCCTAGCCGTCCCGCGAGCCTCCCGCCGGGCCTCACTGTTTCTGCCCAGCAGAGCCCGTTTCTCACCAATCCCAGCCTAAGCTCAGTCCCAATCCAGAGGGTCAATAATCTAATTCCCTGCGGCCCAGGGATAATCAACCCTACTGGTCCCCAGTAGGAAAAACCCAAATGTCTTCATCCAAACAAACGAGATGAGGATGGGCGGGACAGCGACGAGAGTCTAACATTCTTTCTTTCCTCACTTCATTCTGTTGTGTCTCTCTTGTTCGTACCCTTGCCATCGAGGAGTCAAGCAATTCGCACCCTGATTTTCCAGCCCGCTGATTCACATCCTCCGAAAGCCCATCCCATCCCGAGTGCGACCACTGACAGGCCCGAATCTGCACGCGCGTACACCCCGCCGCGCCGGCAGCTGTGCCGGCGATCGTCAGGGATGGTGGTACCCGTTAGTTCCTGGTTTCTCCCTTCGTCCCGGGGTGGCCCCTTCTCGACCGCAGCCACTGCCGTAACTGCGAGAAGCTGGATTAGGATATGTGCTTCCCCCCTGTCGTCCAACCTCGCGTGCTTTGAAGACGCGTTTGAATAGGCGGGTTGTTGTTGTCTCCGTCTCCAAGGAAAAAATAAAAATAAAAAGGTGTATCAGTACGGGACTTGCATCAGCGGCAGCAGCTACTGCAACAGCTCTCGACACCCGCGGCATGCACGACAGGGGGCTCGGCGAATCCCCAGCGATCCGCGCAGCAGCTTCCGGTGAGGTGGATCTTTCTGATGGGGCTCTTGGACCCCGTCCACGTCTTCGGGCTGGTCGACAACGCAGACTGCCAAGGCCAAGTGGGCCTTTGTACACTAAACACTTCAGTGCTATGTAGACAAGTACCTCACCACATTAGTTGTGACCCGAGATACTTCTCCTCCGGTGCACCTGGCCACCCCAAGTGTCTGGGCGACCCCGGGAAATCAAGCCCGGCACACAGTTATTATGTCATAGGCGACGCCGGGCTTTGCTTTGCTGCTGGCGCCCATTGGCAACGGCAGCTGCTTTCTCTCCTCTTCTCATGTGAATCAATGAATGGCTTGTTGTTGGGCCTTTTTGTTTCGAACAACTCCCGAGCGCACTCTTTCTTTCCTTTTTTCCCCTTGTCTGGATACTTCAGGGATGCTTCGGTGGTTTGACGGATAGCTTGGCTTGGGATCGTCATTGACCACCTCGAGTCATACTAAAAATCGCTACTTGTCGTCCGATAGCGGATTTTGGCTCCTGTCTCCCATCTCCCGTCAACTCAAAATCTTCCCAGAGTACCGCCCCGTGGTCACTGCGCCTGCTTCCGACCAGGGCCAGACTACATAGCAACCATCGCGACCAGGTCCCAACATCGATTTCAGCACCAATTGCTTACCTCTGACGGACCGCAAGTTCTCGCAAGAGGCTGCGTCGCCCAGCATGACCGGCCGTCTACTTGCCCTCTCCATCGGGCTCCTGCCCCTCCTCACCACTCCGGCTGCCGCTCAGAGTCTCACCCCGAGCAGTTTCACTCTCTCCAACACCGAAGATGTCACCTTTCTGTCCGGGACCAAGACCGTCCCGGTCACCCAGGCGAGGACACCGACGGGCCCTTACGCGACGTACACCTCGAAAATCACACTCACAGGCGGCGAGGCCACGACGATGACCGGAACCGTAACGTTCACGGGAAATGTCACCCAGACCACAACAAACTCGGAGGGGCGGTCCGTCGTCATCATCTCGGGCGAAACCTCCGTCGTGACATCAACTGTCAACGCGACCGCGACGGAGACACAGTCCGCCGCGCCGACCCCCACCAACACCACGCCCTGCAACAACTACGTCGAGTTTTGTGACAGGAAGTACAGCAACATCACCGAAGTCGGCTGCCACAATTCCCCGTTCGTCCGCCCGGGCAACTCTGCCTCCAACCAGGCCCTCGATGTCACGACCCAGCTCAACGACGGCGTCCGCTTCCTCCAAGCCCAGATTCAATGGCCGACTAACGGCACGGAGCCGCACTTCTGCCACTCGTCGTGTGACATCCTCGATGGTAAGTCCCCCGGTCCACTTGTGTGAGAGAAGTGTGCTGACATGCTTCAGTCGGTCCCATCACCGAATGGCTTACGACTGTTCGCGAATGGGTTGCCGCACACCCGTACGACGTCG
Source organism: Colletotrichum musicola (assembly GCA_014235935.1). Taxonomy (NCBI): domain Eukaryota; kingdom Fungi; phylum Ascomycota; class Sordariomycetes; order Glomerellales; family Glomerellaceae; genus Colletotrichum; species Colletotrichum musicola. The sequence continues at coordinate 61,020 of WIGM01000192.1, forward strand.
TGACGATCCTGCTCGGAAACGGCAACTATTCCACGCCGGACCTTTACGCCCCTTACATCGAGAAGACCGGAATCCTCCAGTACACCTACGAGGCCCCCTTTCTCCCCATGGCCCTTGACGATTGGCCGACCCTCGGCGAGCTCATCCTTCGCGGCAAGCGCGTCATCATGTTCCTGGACTACGTGGCCGACCAGCAGAAGTACCCCTGGCTGCTGGACCAGTTCTCCCAGATGTGGGAGAGCCCCTTCGACCCAATGGACCGTTCCTTCCCGTGCACCGTCCAGCGCCCGCCCGACCTGTCCGAGCAGGACGCTCGCAACCGCCTGTACCTCCTGAACCACAACCTCAACGCCGAGTACAACATCTTCGGCGCCTCCATCCTCGTGCCTGCCGTCTCCCTGCTGAACGAGACCAACAACGCCACGGGCTACGGTTCGCTGGGCCTGGGTGCCGAGCAGTGCACCCGGGACTGGGGCCGCCCGCCCAAGATCCTCAACGTCGACTACTACAACTACGGCGACCCGCCCGGATCCGTCTTCGAGGTCCAGGCCAAGATGAACAATGTCACATATACCCGCGAGTGCTGCGGCAAGGTCACTGGCGCGTCGTCCGGACCGCCCGCGGCCTCGGCCCTGGTGATGATGATGGCCATTGCCTGCGCCATGCTGCTTGTTTGAGCGTCTTTGAACTGATTGTTTTCTGGTATTTGTATACTTTTCAGCATGCTAGGCGTTATTCGGTGGCTTGGTAGAGGGTTAGGTACAGTTAATGGAGATCCACGCAGCATGTCTGCGAGCAGTTTCAAACTGCGTGCGGGAATGCTGTGACAAGCTCCATGGAGATGCTTTTACGTTATATCGACGAGTGAGATGATGTATTGCGGCTGCTTCCAGCCATACTTCTGCGGCATTATTAATCTTGGTTGCTGTCGGCTTGCTCGATTAGCTCAGTTCAGTCGCGAGTTGTCGAACAAGCCCGCTGCTCACAGTCCTCACTTTGACACTTCCATAAGGTTATCCTCCGAGGCAGTAGGTAGCAGTTAGCTGGTATCCGGAACTACCGACAGTCTGATGATAGAAAGTCTTCCAAGCGGAGCATGCGGCAGCGGCTTCCCGAGACTAAACAGCAGCGCCCTGTCTGCTAAGCCTCTTGCCTTCTGGTGGCCAGGACTTTAGTCGGGAGCTTAATTATTCAGAGGCCGGTGGGGTCATTTGCAGCCTTGCGCAGCAAGCAAGGCATTTTCATGTTGTTGGTATCGGCCTTTTAACATGTCCGTTGGTTGCGTATGTTTGTGGCGCCTGTCATATGGGTAGGTAGGTAAGTGAACGTTCGCAACCGTAGTTTTTCAGGGTTGCGTTATAAAACACACATATGGCGACTGGGTAGGTCATACACAATCTATGCTTTGAATATTCGATATTTCTTGTAGAGTTCTGTCTCTTGAGGTTTTACCTGGCATTTGACTCGGGGTGAAGAAAGGTCGTGGAAAACAGCGGGATTATAAGGCAAAGCAAAAACTCATTTTCCGTTTCTTCTATTCAGGGGGGCGGGCACCTCCAAGAGACACGCAGAACAAGACATAAGTACAACGTTCTGCAGAAACCGCTGCTGGACGAGGACGTCCTTCCAGGCTCTCTACGTGTGGCCCGGCTGCTTGTCATACTGACCGACCTTAGCCAGCAGATGGAGCTCCGGCAACTGCGTAGCTCGCCGCCATGGCAGCCGACCTACCTGTGCGTAGCTATGTGCCACAATGTCAATGTAGGTTTGGCCCGAGTCGACATGCCATGCGGGGAAGAACAGTTCGCCATCTTCCCTCTTCGGTATTCTCCCGGACCATGGGCGGGACTTAGAGCATCCCGTCGCAAGCATAGCCAACAGTTCACCGCCATATTGCTCAGGGGCTTGAGCTGATTTTGTCTGATGAGAACCCCAGAGGGTATACGTTTCTGCCAGCCCGGGATCTCCTTGGATTCCATAACCTTGGTTTTGATGAGATATACTGAGTCCTCTCACCTTTACTCCAGCAGCCAGCGAGTCCCTACATATATATGGTGACGTCGTGTTCCCCATTCCTGAACCCGACTCGACACGCAACTGACGAGGGAGGAAAAGAGAAATTCAAGTGGCAATGCCCAGCTGTATAGTGGATTGAGGTCGAGGGTCTTGAGCGTTGTGTGTAAGAGGCGATGCCGCGGGCCCGAGAGTAACATAATGTCCCTGGGTACTGTCTCCAGCTTATCAAGCAAGAAGAAGAGGAGCACGAGGGACGGCAGGAACATACATCATGTAGGTACATCGTCGTATGTACAGGACAGAAAAGTGGCACCAGCGAAGTCACATAATCACAGCGGCGAGGAAGTCATGCCGTCCTGTCAACTTTATCGCATACAACGCAGGTCCCTAGCGAAACAACTCGGCCAGACGAACGGAACCTGTTTTATCCTGAGATTCCGAAAGAATCTCGATTCCCCCCATGGTCGGTAAGTCCCAGCTTCCCGCCCCCGTAGATCCTCTCAGGCAGAGACCTCAGACACCAACAAAACCAGCGCCACACCAACAAACTTTCCCCATCACCACCCTCACGAGGCCATCAAGACCTCGTGACCACAGCCACCGGCCCACCCGCAACACTTCGACCATACCCTTATCATTGTGAGTAACCCGTCCCCGTCGGTAATACCCCCTAATCCGCCAGTATTTCAATGGAGTTCTCAGACTGTATCCT
>WIGM01000193.1:0-63465 GCA_014235935.1 Colletotrichum musicola
CCGGAGCTAAGGCCGTGATCCTTACAACGATTGGTACTCGGTGTAGACGACACGCGCGGCAGTAGGATGGTGTGTGTAGGTGGTAGGTATTGGCAGACCCCCTTATCGGGCACATACAACTACGCCTTTAGGGAATTGCGGATGGGTGGAAGGTCCTCAGCCCTACGGGGGTTAGGTTCTTTTCCCATGCAACAGAGCCCCAGGGGTCCGTTCCCGATATCTCGGTTGCCTTGACCACCCCTTTCCAAAGGAGCGGCCAATGAGGTGTTGTAGGTCGCTCAGTGTGGTCGGGACATCAGCACACTGTAGGTGGCATCGTAGGTGTTCCCAGGTGTGCCAGTCCTGCAGCTAGACCAGGTTGGTGGGCCAGGGAGGGGAGGGTGTGGAAGTGGTGGTGGGGGAAGGGGCACAACTTTCAAAATGCAAATCTCACCGGGCGATGGTGGAGGGTATGGTGGTGGGATGGGTTGATCCAGGGGCAGCTTGCTGAAGTTGGTTCGAGAAGGATGGGCGAGAGAGAAAGTCTTGGTATCTGTGGCTTTTTCGACCGTTTGGCGAAACCCGAAGGACCTTCCGAGCTGTCGAATCACGGGCTTCAAGAGGGTGATGTCAAGCTCGAAGGACCACCGTATGATCTGTCAACACGGTTCTTTTACGTCGGGTCGGGGGGCCTACGGAGCTGAATTGCTCCCTGACCCTGTTTTCCTCGGCTGACATATGGTCCTTTCAGTTGAAATACAGCTGCCTGGGACAGTAATTGGGAGAATAGAACGGAATAGAATGGCGCGCGCGGCGCGATATCACGGGCGAACGAGCTTTGGGCCTCAATTTCCGAAAAGGGAAATAGTACGTTAACACTAGGTAGGCAGGTGCAGTGTAAAGACCCTCGCGTCGAAAAAAAGTGTCTTGTGGGGAACCAGCAGCAGGGCTGCAGGTGGGGGAACGCAAAAAAGCACTGGCCAATTGCCGGAATAGGAAATTGTACATCACTGAAGGGTGGCCATGACAGCGGCAGACGACGGTGTGATTGGCTCGCTGGAGGTTAGTTGGTTGTGGCTGTGACCCTCGAAATGAGGCTGAGGATGGGGTACAGTGCCTTCGTAGCGCGCGGGAGAGGGCTGGAGAACCTGGAAGCAATCGCATCTTAGTAATTGACGGGAAGTCCTGATCTTCTAAGGTACCCCCCCCCCCCCCATTTCTCATTTTAACCTGGTTATTTCCAAGTCGTTGGGTCGATTCCATTGAAGGGGAGGTGGGCAGAATTAACCCCCGACTACCCTACGACGGCCATCATTCGTCAGGAACCGGGGGAGAGATCATGCAGGCCTTCTATTAGCTCCGGACGTTCACAGGTCCCCTCCGCGCAATTGCGCCTGCTTATTGGGGCCGATCGGTCGCTGAACACAGGGGTCCCCAATAAGCTCAACTCCTTCACCAATGCAATCTTCCCAAAACGAGCAATTGCAGCTCTTGAGGGTGGGAGCCGCGCAGCGGTGGTCTTAAAAAGACCGACCGGTAGATCATTCGTCGTCGGCCGAGGCTAGGACTTGCAGCAAGGCGTACTTTGTCGTCGTTGTTGTCTCGGTTCACCCCGAGGGAAAAGGAGCCTCGCCAAACAATGGTGTGCAGGTTACCTAGGCATGCTATGCTGGCATGTAAGCTGACTGATGACCGTATGTCAAAGACAAAGAGTCTCGCCACACCCGAACTACCTGAGGTAAGTAATTAGTAGATAGGTCTCGTTGCGAAAAGTACCGGGCTTCTGGGGCGGTGCAATCTTGCACCGAACCTGAGACAGGGCCGAGGCCCGAGATATCTCTCTGTGACGATGGCCTCGGTGCATTCACGATTCCTCCTGACAGAAGAACACAAGAATGAGGTCTTTTCAATTTTTTTGAAACATTTAGGGCTGGACGCCTTGCGCGGCGCCGACGCCTTCGCCCAGAAGCAGTAAAGAATCGCGTGCTTTCAACCTCGAGGGATTGTTTGGCGGTGGTAGTGGTGGTGGAGGAGGGAGAAGGAGAGGGGGTCTCTTCAGATTTACCAGCAAATCATGCGCGGCCGTCCGCGGACCCGGGGCACGAAGAAGGCCGTTCTGGATCTCGGGCTGCTATTCCGGTGTGAAGCATCCCAAGCAAGGGGGCTGGTCGGGGCAGACTGCCAAGAGCAATACAGAAAGAATGTAAATAGACACACGAGAGTGCGCCACTCGGAAGAGGCACCGGCGCTTTAGAGCATTCACTCGTTGTCGCGAACTTGGGGCAAGGCAGCTGTATTTCTCGACCGTCTATTGGTGCGAACTTGTAAATCCTAACGCCTCGTGGGGACGTCGTGGTGACACCCAGCCTCTTGGTATCCAACAGAGAGAGGGGTCTTGGAACATCTGTCAGAGGGCCTGGAATCACCATGGGCGTTTATGTGATCGTCTCGTCCCACGTTGGCGTGTTCAATATTGTTCCGTGATCGAACGATGCTCCATCTCGAGCTTCAGGCAACAGTAATTGTCTTTCGGGTGGCGGACTCGAGTCCGTCGCAAGCTCCATGGAGCTTTCGGGAGATAATCCCTATAATGGCTAATCGTACAGTGGATGAAGCGGTTTTGAGTTCCACGGTGCAGCGGACAAAGAAGGGGCTCGTAAAAGTGCAACTTTCCCCAGCTTCCTCCCAACCGCTTAGGAGTTTTCTGGTTATTTTGTGGCGGTAGCTGAAGGGGATGGAATCATCCTGACATTATGCAACCGGTATTTACTGTAGATAGATATCTGAACTCATTCTCAGTCTGGTGGTACTTTTGGGAAAATATGTCACGCATGCCTCTTCGTTGGACCGGGGGCAATTGGACTTAACCACACGCCTGTCCAAAGTGATGCGTACGCGGACTTGACGACAAACTTCTTCTGTTCCTTCTTGGCTCTTCTAGACACCTTCTTGGTTGGGAAGGTGCAACAAGGTGTCAAGCCCATTGATGCTGCTGTCAGCAAGCCACCGCCGCCCCAGAGCCTCATCTGTTCGTCCAGTCAGTTCAATGCGCTAGCACGAGATGACGTCCCGACCTCGTGATCGCTTTCGGCCGTACCGGGGGTATGGCGTCACAATGCAAGTGAGAAATCGTGTCTCTCGAGAACAATGAGGCAATAGGACTAATGAGGCTCAAAGACGACCATTGGGCCTCCGGGCCAGGCGACATGAGAGCATTGGCGTCTCTGAACGGAGAATGAGCATCTCCCTCGGCCCCTTCCTTTCGCCTCTCTTTAGTATCAGTCTTAGTCACTTCTCATGTCCGAACGGGAATTTCACGACGTGATACATGGCGAAGTGGTGTTGTGATAAGGGGGACTGCGAGCTGAAGGCGATTGGTATCGACAGTTAGAGGCGTGACCGAGAACATGCCGGCACGTTTCATGGAGACAAGCCGGACTAACTGCTCCTGATTCACGCTCAGAAAAATGAATTGCGAGTGAAGTACGAGTTCATGTTCCTTCTCCCGGGTCCCTTAGCCTCTCAGGCCATCGTGGTATCCCATTGAACCCACAGGTGCTTCTGGACTGAGTCGATCCGCAGCAGATGTGCTCAATTCTTTCACCCTCCAGACATGATATCTCAGGAGACTTTTGATACTGTGCGGCCCCGAAAACCTCTCAGTTTTACACAGGAATAGTCCAGACAGGCCTCGTGAAGTTTCCACTCGAGATCAGCCGAGCCCAAAGTCAACATGCTGAGACCTATTTCACATCATGCAAGTCCTGGATACCTCCGAGGAAAGTTTCTGGGCAGTTTGAATACATCATCGAGACTAGGCTGAAGTCTTTTCTACCTACATTTACCAAAGATATCATAGAGTCGGTTTCTCGGAAGCAATTTACCGGCGGCACGTGATGACCTAACTCACAGTAATCTAGACCGAGATATGATCTGACAGATCAATGCTCGAGGTTCATACCAAGCCCAATGGACCCTCACGCGAGGTTCTAGCCAATGTTCCCAGAAAGGGTTGACAAATACGTGCATCGCGATAATTCAAAGGATCTTACTGGACCCTCCCCTCCGACGACCTCCATTATACCTCACAAGTCTCCAATCACGATCAAACGCGCCCTAAAGCTATTCATCAGGACCGCAACGATGGCCCAATGCTTGGTAAGCACATCGATGTCTGCTGTCAGCATTTCTGGGGTTGTATATGTCAGCTTCGCCAAAGTCCCACCGGTATCGGTATCGGGACGGGGTTGGTGGTGGGGCGGCTAGACGCGGCTGAGGGTCCGAACGGGACGGCATCTCGACTTTGTTCCAATTGGTGATGCATCTTCGCCCGGTCATGCTTGTAGTATCTGAAGTTTAGACGAATCCTGGGAAACGAATATCCCCGCACTATTTCCAGATGACGGAGTAATCCTCCGTTAGGTTGGGGACGATGTTGTCATTGAGATGAGATGAGATGGATGCTTCCCGTACTGAAAGTATCTTGACAACGAACTATAAGAGACTAAGAGTCGCTCTCAGAACGCTACTTTCTGATACGAAGCATCAGAACAGCTTCTTCGAATAACTTTAGTTCCAACAACACCTCTCAATCTCAACATGTCTTCCCAAGGATTGCCCATCATCCAAGTCCTCTCAGACATCACGGGAACACCCGAGTTCGAAGCCCAGCGCGCGGCAATCCTCGATACCTTATGGGCAAACGTCCCTCGAGACTTGCACATCCCCCAGTCCATCATCGACAACCCCCCTCGGGACGTCAGCGCAATCCCCAGGAATCTCGGCATCCTCACCCCCGAAGAGCTCGAAATCACCGAGTCCTACGACGCCGTCTCCCTCGCCGCGGCCATAGCCGCCCGCAAATTCACCGCTGTCGCCGTCACAACCGCCTTCTCCAAGCGCGCCATCATCGCCCACCAGCTGACGTGCTGCCTGACGGAGTGGTTCATGGACGAGGCCGTCGAGCAAGCACGAGCCCTCGACGAGCACCTCGAGAAAACAGGCAAGACCGTCGGGCCGCTTCACGGCGTCCCCGTCGCCGTGAAGGAGATGGTGCCCCTTGCCGGACACTACTCCTCCCTCGGCTTCCTCGTCACGCGCCGCAGGGACGAGGAGGACTGCCAGATGACCGCCACCCTCCGCGCCGCCGGCGCCGTGTTCCACTGCAAGACGCTGCAGCCGCAGGGCGTCATGCACATCGAGACTGTCTCCCCCTTCGGCCGCACGCTCAACCCGTACAACATCGACCTCTCGGCGGGAGGGTCGACCGGTGGTGGTGCAGCGCTGGTTGCGCTTCGCGGGTCGCTACTTGCCGTCGCGACGGACATTGGTGGTAGCATCCGCGTACCGGCGAGCTTCTGCGGCATCTACGGGTTCAAGCCGACGTCGTACACGCTTCCTTTGCAGGGCTTCACCGGCGACCACGGGTACGCGGCGGAGCTGAACATCCTCGCATCGACGGGACCGCTGGGCGTCTCTCTCAGGGACATGGACCTCTTTGTCTCCGTGCTGAAGGCCTCGCAGCCACACCTGCAAGACCCAAACCTGATCCCGATCCCCTGGACAGGCCTCGCCACACCGGCACCTGCGTCGCGGCCGCTGAAGGTGGGCTTCATGACGGACGACGGCGTCGTCGCGCCCCAGCCCCCCGTCGCCCGCGCCCTGGCCTGGGCCCGGGAGAAACTAGCCAGCTCTCCCGCATTCGAGGTCAAGCCATTCCAGCCCTACAATGCCTCCGAGGCCGCGCGCGCCGCCAAGCTGGCATACTCCCCGGACGGCGGCAGGGGCGTCAGACAAGCGCTGGCAGCTACCGGCGAGCCGGAGATCGAGCTGACGAGGTTGGCGCTGGCGGACCCGGAGGTTTTGGCGCAGGACCTGGATGCCGCCGGTTTGATCAAGCAGCGCGTCGCGCGAGACAAGTTCCGCCGCGGGTTTGCGGCGCACTGGGCTGCGCAAGATGTCGACGTTGTTGTGTGCCCTGCGTCCGTGGGGCCGGCGTGGAAGCATGACACGGGCATGTTTTTCAATTACGCTTCGTTCTGGAACTACGTCGACTGTCCCGGGGCGGTGGTGCCCACGCCCATCCGGGCGCTGGCGAAGGGTGAAGAGGGGTACGCTGCGGCAGAGCCACTGAGCGAGGACTGTGAAAGGGTGCGGCGGTTGTGGGAGGAAGGGAACTTCGAGGGCGCGCCGGTTGGTATCCAGGTTGTGGCGAGGAAGTATCACGACAACGAGTTGTTTGCGGCGCTGGGGGCTTTGCAGGGACCGTTAGGAATTTAAAGTACGACCACATGCATTGTTGTATATACTAGGACTACACAAGACACGTGGGGTGTAACAGAAACTCTTCGCTTCGTTGCATAAGTCTCAATGGCCTGCGCCCCTTTCCTCTTATGGATGTCAGTCTGGGGGTCAATCGAGTTGGTGACACTCATCTCCAGGCATGGTGCTTTTGGACAGAAGACATCACCGACGGATCAAGTTTGGAATTGAAGAAATGTCCATTAATATTGGGTTCATGATGCCCATATGAAAGTCTAAAGAGGTGGGAGAGTTGTGGTACTCCATCGCCGAGACCACGCCTGTCTGGTGTCTGGCGTCTCGGCATGTCTACATGTATGTGCTCAATGCCTTCCAACGCTTGCTAAATCACACAATATCAAACGTTGAGTCCGCCGCTCAACTTCGTTCCGCACCGGGTATCAAGCTCTATTCCATTCACACAGCCCCCTCAGTACCCGCATCAACCGCAGCGCCCCTATTTCTCGTTCCGGACCTGCTCCTCGTCCGATCGGAGAGTCAGCTCCGTGCTGGCCGAGCGAGGAGGCATCTGCTCATCAGCATCGGCGTCGGCGTTGACAGCAGCCGCGGCGGCAAGCTTGCCAGCGTCGGCGCACCTCTTCCGGATGGAGAAGACAGCCAACACCTGGCCACCAACCCACCACGCGAAGAGCACCGGCAGGGCGATGCGAGTCTGCCCGGCGCCGCAGCCAGACCACGCAAGCACCATCAGAGAGTACGCATTGCGCGCCGGCAGCGCGTATCCGAGACGATAGAACCCGGGCATTAGCTCCAGGGGAGTGACGACGCTTGCGATGTTGACGATGATCCACGTCAGGAAGAAGAAGGGGCTGAAGTGCATCGGCACGAACGACGCGACCAGGCTCTCGAGCACCTGCCACTGCACGTCCATGTACAGCCAGAAGACGAGCAGCGTCAGCCCGAACTCGGAGCTGCCGACGCCCCAGGACTCGCGGAAGGCCCACAGGTAGCCGGTCACCGTGAGCGCCGTGAGGAAGGCGTAGATCTTGGCGATGCCGAAGCGCAGCACCCAGACGTCGCGGACGCGGGCGCGCGCGAGAAAGCCCGTGCTGGCGCCGGCGCCGTTGAGCGCGAGGAGGTAGAAGAACTGCGCCAGCGTGGGGATGATGATGTTGACCGTGTTGAAGAAGACCCTGCTGCCCTGGACGGTGGGGCGGATCAGGTCCGCGGTGGACTGGATGGGGTTCAGGAACGCGGCGGCGCCGGCCGGGTTGCGGCCGAGGGAGGAGAGGGCGGCGGTGCCGTTGGGGGACTGGTAGTACGCGCCCCGGGCGGCGCCGACGATCTTCTGGATGCTGCTGAGGAGGGTCGAGTCGGCGACGGTAGGGTACCGGGCCTGATTGTAGGTGTAGACGACCGAGTCGGCCGGGTTGTATTCGCCAGAGAGGGTGCCGTTGATGGCGCTGGCGAGCTTGGTTGACGCGCCGGCAGGGGTGTAGATCGCGGCCCAGTAGTCGCCCCTGCAGACGGCGTTCTTGATGGCCGCCGGGTCGGAGTACTTGGAGGCAGAGGCGAACTCGATCGTGGGGAAGCTGGGGTTCTGGAGGCTCTTTGATGCCTGGGACACGGCGGCGCCGATGGCGCCCGCGTCGTAGTCGACAGCGAGGATCTTGAGGGCGTGGGAGCGTTTCGTCTGCTCAAATGTCGTGCCGAGCAGGTAGGACATGTTGGCGAGGACGAGGACGAGGATGAGGAAGGATGGCATGATCATGGCCATCAGGGCGCCCTTTCGCTGGGCGGCGGGCCACTGCCATAGCGGCGTCCTTGTTGGGAAGGCTTGTGATGACATTGTGTGTGTATGTGTTGGTCTATCGGACTGGGTATCGAATATCGAGAATGATGTCGAGTTGTCAAAGGCAACAGTCCTTGAATGTTGCGGTGAAAGGGTTTCTAATAGGTAGTTAACCTCTTTGGGAGTCGAGTGAGAAGACGGTCGTTGTTGGTTGATACGCCAAGGACTAGAGCTTGATCTGATGGATGAGGTGATCTGCGCCCTTTTAAAAAGATCTTCTAATCGTAAAAAAAAAAATGGTTCCCACGTTGTCCCCATCACAAGCCCCCCTGCCAGGTTTAGAGTAGGAGGACCCATCGGAGAGATAAAGCAATCCCGGAGGCCGTCCGGTGGAAGCAAACAGCTTCAATGGCGGGCGGGCGGTTTCGACGGGTTACGGGGCTAACAATCACGACGGACTCGGCCAGATTAGAGACAAGTAGGGATGGTCTGGATTCGTCATCATCCCATACCCCGCGCGCCGTGTGCCTCACCAAAGGTGGTCATCGGTCACGGATGGTTGGCCTTTCAAAGTTGTCACCGCCTGACGAAAGGGAGTCGGAGGTAAACCCGAAAGTGCGAGTGCCGAACGGGTCGTTGGCGTCCCCCTTTCGCGAAGGAAGATCCCGCAAGGATAGAGAGTGGGTTGGCGGTGGTCGAAAAGTCTTCCGATCCGCTCTAGCCCCTTGTTCCTTGTTATGAGCCCGCGCCAGCCACACGGCGAGTCGGTGCTTACGGTTGCCGAGGGCCGACTCATTCTTCATTAGCTACTCGCCAGTCCCCCGTGTCACCTCCCCTTTTCTCTCTGTCCAGGTCGATCTATTCCACCATCGCATTAATCAGCTCGGTCAACCGTTGCTTGTGACTGGATACCCCACCTCAAATACTTCAGACTACCTATCGTGGAGTTTTGACATCTGTCATCTGAATGCGGACAACCCAACTCTAATTCCATCCCTTTCCACGTCCCATGCGAGAGCATCTGATCTCGTCTTGCCTTCATCTGGCAGGTATCAAGCTTGGCCCGTCATCACCCCATCACTAGACAGACAACTAAAGAATCAGCCCGATGGTATGCCGTAGTTGGGACGGATGCAGCGGAACGTATGGCTCCATATCGCCCGGATTACTCCAGACATCGCGGGATACTCCAGCGTTTCATTTGGAAGTTTGTTGTATTTGCACCATCGTCGTTGAGGCATCCGTCTCAATATTTTCGCGATCCTCCTGGCCGTCATTGTAGTTGTCTCGGCCAAACGAGTCATTCTTCGGTCCCGAAGGCCGGGGTCTGTCCGTGTGGGTTTACCCACTGCTAAATGTCCAGCCAACACACTTAACCGATTTGCCTAAACCCCTAAGAGCCTTCTCGGCCTCCCAATAGAAGCCGACCGAACGGAACGCATAAGCCAGGCGGGCACTCGGCGCCGGCCGGCGTTAACGAATTACCATGTACAGCCACGCGCGGCCTAAGAACCCGCAACGGCGTTGAAGAATTAAGATAATGGGATTCTCCCGTCGAGATCCCAGTTCCCGCTATCCCGCATGTCTCGAATATCGTCTCGCCGAGGCCGTCCTCTATCCGACAACGTGAGCCGGTCGGAAAAGACGCACAGCTCTTAACTCCGTCGACGGCGACTTTTCACCCATCCCAGTCTTCGGGCGGCATCCACACCCGGCGCCAGACGGGTTAGTCTTCGGACTCGGGCGGAATGCTTGTCATCGGGATAAGCTTGCCCCGGTGCTGTCGATGAGTTTATCAATGGCACATGTTACTGCGCTGCAGATGCTCAGTATGAATTGGTTTCAAGCCCATCAGAAGATGACAACTTCCATCACGCTGTTGTCTCGCCTGTCGTGGGATACGATAGTGAATGCACTCCCCAAACGGTCGCCTATCAATCCATTACGCAGCCTTTTATTTCGCACCCCTAGGTTGGGTATTTCACATTCCCTCTAGCCATCGAGCTTATGACCAGGTATTTACTTATTATTATCAGTACTAACTGTTGTTGTTATTATCGTCCGTCATCGTCGCTATTGCCCGTCATATTGGTGCTCGTGGGACGCGGAATAATATTCAGCTTGGGGGTGTAAAATAATAGCTCCCTTATTTACGACACCAATCATTTTGGCGCCCACCTGCTGCCAGAATATCAACTCACACACTTTCTCTGAATTTCCCATAAGCAAAAAGCAAATTTTGCCGTAGTTGAGGTGTCGTGTGTGAATGCATTCCTATCTAGGGTGTTGGGATAGGAGTTTCGACAATCGGGATATGGAACTTCGTTCCGAGGAGAGGGTTGGAATCCATCGCATCAGTCTACCAGAGGCCCAGCCGCCAACAATACGTCAAGAAGATCTCCTGGCGACATACCATCGAGGCAGTTGGCACGGAGAGCATCCGCCAAGGGGAAGAGTGATCTGATCGGCAAATTTTCCCCTGTCGCCTAAATTGCGTTGCCTGTTGTGGCTTCCAAAATTTTGTTTGGTCAGGTCTCACAGCCTGCCTTCAGAGCAGCAAAACCAGAGGCAGGCTGACAGCCGGGCAACAGCCAAGAACCAGCAGGGCTCCTTGGTGCTGCAGGCTGGGGGCGAAGCAACACTTACGCCAGAAATGGTTTGGCGGTAGCTATAAAAATGGGCGTGGCCGCCTGTGTTGCGGTATGTCCTCTCAATTCCAGTGCAATTTTGAAGCGTGTTCTCACGACACACCCCTGACCGCCGCTGCGGCACGACAGAACAATTGTCCTTGGTAGCGACGACGGAAGCACAAGTGTGGGTTCATCCTCGCTGCCGGCGAAGATCGCCGGCAGCGTGGCCGATGCCTCAGCCACCGGAGCGGAACTACGCAGCTCCGTATCACGCTCTGAGCACGTGACCGGCCTCGGCGCTGGACTTGATATCCGGCGCCGGTAAGCTCCTCCTCCTTTCTCAGACAATCAATCCATCTTCATCGCAGTAATACGTCCCCTACGTGACGTATGCTGCCACTTCGCCTGTGAAACCAACAACAAGCTTCCTTGCAAGAAATGGCGAAACCATCCTATATTCCGTTACACAAGCTGGTAGCCGAGCCTGAAGGGGCTTCTGGGCCGGAGAAATGCTCACATAGTATCCATATCAACAGCTCCAATCCTTTGCTAGATAAGTCAGCGGCACACCATGTAAGGCACAGATGTAAACGTCAAAGGTATGTTTGGTTAATGTCAGTCACACCAACATCCCTCGAGACATACACAGACAGTGGTACCGACCAGACCAAAGAAAATTAGGATTAAGTTTTATGCGCTTTAGCATCTTCAGAAAGCTTCTCCCTCCCACGGCTTGGCAGCGAGCTGCCTTTGCTTTCGCAATCGCGGCCTTTCTCATCTTCATCTTGATCCTGTCGTTCATTCTCTGGGCAACCGCAAACCGTCGTCACACGATGGATGGCGGCATCGGCACCATCTCCGAGCAAGGGTGCTCACAAACCAAGCAGCTCAACACCGGCATCCATCTCGTCATCAACATCATGAGCACTTTTCTTCTGGCCGGCAGTAATTACTACATGCAATGTGTGGTTGCGCCGTCCCGAACCGAGGTTGACGTTGCCCATGCAAAAGAAAAGTGGTTCGACATTGGAGTCCAAAGTACACGAAACCTTCGGAATGTCGGTTGGAGGAAAAGGTTGACCTGGCTTCTCCTAGCCTTATCTTCAATTCCATTACACCTACTGTACAATAGTAGCACCCTTTATCGATGTCGATCCTAAGCTAACGACATTCTAGTCACAACTCTGCTGTCTTTGCATCTACATCGATGAACTCCTATAATGTATTCGCGGTAACGCAGAAGTACATGAATACTACCAACGAGACCGCCTCGCCCTCCATGAATCGGACGTTGGCGGACATGGAACTCATGTAGGAACTCATGTACGACGCCTCCCAAGATGGTCGACTGGATAGACTCAGCGTGGCTCAATGCCTGGACCTATATGGAGACGCTTTTCAATCCTCTAGGGGGAAACCTACTCGTCGTCGTAGGGGATCCAGAAGAGAGTCTGTCCGATACCGACATCCAGTTCCACAAAGACGGCAGAGTCTTTATCAGCAGCAGCCCCGAGATAGACATACCGCAGCCATTTGAATGGATGTGCCAGCGGGAGGTGGTGGACGAAATCCAGACCTGCGAAGATTGGCTGCTCGAGTTCAAGGCAACACCGGACAATTGGAAACCATTCAAGTCGGTGGTTAAGGAATGCTACAGCCAGGCGACCGACGAGCACTGCAAAATCAAGTTCAGCCAGTTGTTATGCTGGGTCGTGGTCGCCGTGAACCTGCTCAAGGTCGCGCTGATGCTCCTGATCGCTTTCGGGAGGGGCGAGAGCCCGCTGCTGACGGTCGGCGATGCCGTCGCGTCGTTCCTCGAGCACACAGACGAGACGACCCGAGGCATGTGCCTCAAGACGAAACAAGGCTTTTATATCGGAGACTGGGCGGAAAGGTCACGCGAATTCGATTCCACGCGGCCACGAAAGTACGATGCAGCCAGTTTTACCCACTGGGTAATGTATCACTTCTTGTGAGTACTAGCATCTTCTCGAGGTAAACGGATAGAACTGCGGCTGACCCAGTCACCAGACACTTGATTCCCATCGTCGTCTCTAGTTTCCTGCTTGGCCGCGGGCTGACCATGATGACTGGGAACAAAGACATCACAAATGCCTGCGGTTCGGCAGCGCGGCCATATCCGCAGCCTGCCATCCTTGCGAGGCGGAAGAAAACGCCTGGGAAGAACCGCTTCAGTGGGGTGTTGTAGCTGCGCCGGCCGATGGGCCTGGGCGGTGTTCCTTTTCGAGCGCCCCAGTTGACGTACCTTCGAAAGTCAAGTTGTACGCATGAACCAAGGTAGCGTTCCGAGAGTAGTAGATCTTGGAACTCTGAAGAGTGAGAGCCAAGCTCTAGTCAGTGACAACATGGGCAGTCACGGAGGAAGATGTCTGGCTTTTACGTTATATACCGCTCTATATTTTATCGGTAGTCTACCTATGTAAGGTACACGAACATACCTCTTCGCAAGAAAGAAAACCCAAAGACTACGTCAAATACATGGTTGTCACTAGTCGATAATCTTTCTGAATGTGAGCAACCTGGAATGAAAAGCATACCGTTTATCAACTGAAACTCCACAAGTTGAAACCGCAAACATCCCAGAACCACTAGAGGCTTATTCCTCCAACAAACCCAACAACATATTCTCTCGATGCTGTCGCCGAGCATCCTGTTGATTGTCTCCGATCAGGTTATACGGCCTCGAAGGATTGTCCCGGAAGAAACACCCTGGCTTGTGGCCGAGGGGATCGTAAACGTCAGATCCGCGGCTACTGAGCCTCTGGATGTTTTTTCAATCCGCTAGACACAGCCAGCAGAACTGCGCTTTGCAGTGGGCGCATTTCATGTGGAAGCACCCGCCGTTCTTCTGCACGGCCCAGTTGCATGACGGGCACCGTTTCGCGTGGTCGGCCAGCCACCTCTTCGTCGCCCAGTCGTCTTCGCGGCTCTTGGCGGCGTTGTCGTACTCCTCGCACGTCTGTCCGTGATGCCACGGCGTCTGGTGGTGGTAGCACATCTCAAAGTTACAGGCGTGGCACCACACCTTACGTGTCCAGCTCATCAAACTGTTGCACTCGGGAAGGGATGTCTCGCAGATTCGCGTGTCATAGCTTTGGCCCGCATCGCAGCTGGGGCGGAGGCACCATCGGAACTTCGGGTCTTGATCCAGCTGCCTGCGCAGCAGCAGTTGGTCATAACGCTCTAACAGGTCCGGGACCATCACGGCGAGAATCCCAACCTGCCGGAGCGAGTAGACGTGTCCGCAGCCCGGCTCCGGGCACATGAACGCGTCGCACGAGGCCGTGCCGAGAGTCTCCAGCCGCGAAGTAAAGTGTTTCGTGAGACAGTCCCGGCACGTGTCGAGCTGGTGCCGCGATGCACAAACAGCAAAGTCAGACGGGCTTGGGAACATCGAAATCATCCAGATCCAGGTCCCCCTGTACAGCCAGCCCGTTCCGACGGCTTTCCGAATGACTTCCTCGGGGACCTTGGGTGTGAGATGCTCAGTGTAGCAGCAGACGCACGTCTTGGAAGCGGGACCGAGGGCTAGCTTTCCCAGGGCAAATGGCACGCTCATCATGCGTGGTCCCGGTACGTCGATCCGGGAGTACGCGAATGGCCGGTACGCGAATGGATGATCGTTCCATGCTGCCTGGTCCGGCTGGACTCGCATAACACCCAACCGCTCAAGATCGCGGTGTAGGCCCTCGGTCAAAAGCCACTGGTCCGTCAAATGCCATGTGGTCCTCGTGAGGTCGGGGAGATAGTGCTCGATTCTCTCGCGGTAGTTGAAGGCCCGGCAAAAGTTCAATTGCTGCTTGCGGTACGAGATCCCCCTGGTGGCAAGTGCGGCGATCCGCCTCTCTAAATCGTTGAAGTCCCGGTAGGCCCATTGTGTAGAGCAGGACTGGATGGGACAGGTGATGTAGAAAGAGCCCGGCTCATTATACCAGAAGTCCTTCCAGATGTTATAGCCTAGCCCGTCGAGGTAGCAGGTGTTGCAGATGATTCTCTGGCAGCATACCGTTCGGTAAAGCATTCGCTGGTCTTCTTCCTCCAATATTATGGGAGTCGGACTAATATAGAAGTCGTAAAATGCGCGTAACTGCTTATCACAGCTGCTGCAAGTTCCCGAAGAGGGTGGGAATATACTTACGGGGTTCCCTTGAAGGTTCATTAGGAAGTGAGGCGGAGGCTCGGCGCGTTTGAGTTGTCTTCGCGAAGATTGAGGGAGAGCAGTCTAGGACAAACACCACTTTTGAAGCTCCAGAAAGTCTACTTGTCTATAACTGTGGACTGCGATGCTCTATATTATGTCTTCGTCTCCTCACATTGAAAGAAGCTCCTCGGAGTCTCTGGAAGTCAATATGGAACTCAACGATAGGTGCCTCAGAATACTGCTCTGAGTCCATACATCAACAAAGAACATAGCAACTGAATTGTCAACGTGTCAAAGGTATTTTCTGGTTGTGTGTCCAAAACCCGACTTCGAAACGGCTTTGTCTGGAGGTGGAGGTCAAGTATCACTAATAGCCGTCTGGGTGCGCAGAACTACGCTGGAAACAAATCTGTTTCTCGAGCTTGTCTCGAGCTTGTCTCAAGTGGTCAATTCTGCTGTTGCGATTGAATCTGTCAGATGTCAATTCGCACCAGGTAGACGCAGGCAAACCCGTCAAGCCCTCTACCGCTGATTGCAAACCCACAGAAGGGGCCCCTTTATCCCACACCCATAGGTTTGGTATTTCACATTCTCTATACTAGCCTACTACTGCTTAATAATGTTTGCTAGTTAGTGCTATTTGTTAATCTTTTTGTTGTCTGCCATTATCACTATCGTCTGTCATCGTCGTCTGTCATTGTTGCTAGGTACTTGTGGGAGTTGGGATATGCAGCCTGGGGGTGTTAAATCATAGTTCCCAATTGCATGCCCATAAAAGATTTCAGCTTTTTGCAACTAAGATTGCCTTTCTTGTTCTTGCCCGAAAGTATAACTGCGTTGGTAAGAGCAGGGAAAACGTCAAACGTTGGAATCGGCAACAAGAGCCAGACCCAGACCAACGAACGCATGGCCGAAAAGCTTAGCCAAAGCTTCCACACCACCACCAACGCAGCACACGGCGAACTTCTCCCCTCTCAGCCTAGACTTCAGCTCTTGGCAGTCCCTGGTCTGAGGACGACCTTGTTGTCTTGGTTTCCCCCAAGGTTCTCTTGTACCTGAAACTGAGCCTCAATTTCCAATGTTTCACCACGGGCCAAGACCGTCAGGGATGACCCAAGAAGAAAAGGACGACGCAAGCAAGTTTCTAGAAGAAGCGGCCGCGTAATTATCCTGTTACTGCGGTCTTTTCTTCTTTCATCACAGGGGTCTTCATTTTTAATTGCGGGGTTTCGATCAGCGGTTGCGATTGGACGTGCCGTCTGGCCTCATCTAAGCCAAATCTGGCGAAAGGAACCGCACCTCCTACGTAAGACAATCTTGAAAGTGAGAAAGGTGTGAAGTATATTCAGTGGGAAAAAAGAATATGTACGAAGAAAGTTCAGCCTTCCGGAGCACCCTCGCAGACAGGGGGCTTCTGCTCCTCCCAACCGCCAGGCCTACCCTCAGCAACCCTGAAAAAAAGAAGTGCCCCTTTTACATGTAGGAGGCGTCGTAGTACCCGGCGCTGGCGTAGCTGCTGCCGAGGATGCTGGAGATGGTCACGGCGGAGGAGAGCTTCTTGGAGAAGCTGGCGCGGGTGCCCTGGGAGCCGATGCCGGTGTTCTGGTACTCGCCGAAGAGGACGTTGCTGGTACGCTCGTCGCCCGTGTTCCAGACCTTCCAGCCGGCCGAGTTGATGACGCCCGTCATGCTGGTCTTCTGGAAGACGACCTGCGCGAACTCCCTCCAGGGGCGGCCGAGGTAGTAGGCGCCGTCGCTGACGGTGTTGCCGGCGGCGGCGGCGATGTTGCAGTTGTTGAAGACGTACTCGGACTTGTCGGAGGCGGACTGGCGGCCGTTGG
Organism: Colletotrichum musicola; assembly: GCA_014235935.1. Lineage (NCBI taxonomy): Eukaryota > Fungi > Ascomycota > Sordariomycetes > Glomerellales > Glomerellaceae > Colletotrichum > Colletotrichum musicola. The sequence goes on from WIGM01000193.1 coordinate 16,666, forward strand.
CTGTTATTTCGTTGTTAGCGAAAGTCCCTAGGCGAAGACAGATTAGGAAGAAAGGTAGTTCAACTTGCCGGTGATGTAGCCGACGGAGCTGGCGACGACGCGGATGTCGCACTTCTCGAACCAGCTCATGGCCTTCTGGCCGAAGATGAAGTCGGTGGCGCCCTGGATCAGGCACTTGGAGTACACCTGGTTGCCCTGCTGGCTGAGCACGGTGTCCTGGAAGCCGGTGAACTGGCTGGCGTAGTATCCGCTGTCGGCGTAGGCGCTCAGCGCGACGGCCTGGCTGCCCTTGCCGTACGTGTTGGCGACGTTGACGTTGTACAGCTTGAAGTTCTTGGCCTTGACGCGGAGCGTTGCGCTCTCGTCGTTGTTGAGGCCGTCGGCCTGGCTCTTCTTGGCCGTGATGGTGACCTTGTTGCCGGCGTAGCTGCTCGTGTCGGCCGTGTAGCCGTAGACGGTCAGCTGGGCGGTGCGCGCGGGCACGAGGACCTGCTCGCTGTAGGTGCCCTGGTCGATGAAGATGCACTGGGTGCCCGAGGCCGTGGTGGAGAGGGCGTCGACCGCCTTCTGGATCGTGCCGTACTGGCCGCTGCCGGGCGACTTCTTGACGACGAGGCAGCCCGAGGGGGCCGAGGTGCGGCTGGCGGCCAGCGCTGCCGTGATGAGGGTGAGAGCGGTGAGAACGGACTTCATTTTGTGCAAAAGAAAGAGAAAGAGGACTGAAAGGAGTGGGTTGCGAGTTCGTCTGAAATCTGATCCGAACTTGAGGGAGATCGACGGAGACGGCGCGGCTTGGCTTGCCTTATGTAGTTCTCATAGAGGGTCCCACAAGACTCCTCAACGATTGAGGGTCAAGGCGAGAAAGACACAGAGAACATCGTCTCCTTCGGCTACGCTTCTCTCTCTCCTCATGTTGAAGCCGGTGTCCTGCGCACAGCCCGGTGCACGATTGGTGGAGACGGGCACCGGCACGCAGGAGGCCATTCGTAGATTAAACCCGATTAAAACAGCCAATCCCGAGCTGGGGAAGTTTAACTCAGACAGGGTTGAGAGCTGGGGTAGACCTTGGGGTAGACCCATGAGCGGCAATCCACGGCACCCAGGGGGGGCCTCATCTCTCTGGAACCGAGCCGTTCTAGAGAGGCCGATTTCTCGTTGGCGGATTAAATTCCCCGATCACAGCTGCGCGGAATCCACGGATTGCTGGCGCGATGCCCATGGCTGCCCGCGCTTCCAAACCCCCCTACAACAATTAGTTCGCGGCGGAGCGGGAAAGAGGAGATTTTGTGCTATGCCCAGCCCGGCAGTTCGTCTGAGGACCTGCGGGTAGGCGCTTAGCTCCCCGAGATAACAAATACATTGGTTTCTTGGTATTGTTTCCAGAAGACAGCAATGTCCGCCTAGCGTGGGGAAGAGGCCTCTCGCGAGTCATACCGCCGTAGCATTTTCATCTCAAGCACGGGGCCATGGGACGCTGTGGATCGTCTGATGCGAGCGTCGACGAAACAAAAAGTCTAATCAATCTTAGACAGGGAAAAGGCTTGGCAGGGATATTCGCGAGGGCATCGGGATGTGGACAACTCGCATTTTCTCCTCGTCGTCGAGCTGAAGCTTTCCAAGTTCGTCGGGCCCGAATCGAGACCGGAACCGGATCGGCGGTGAGCTCCGTGCCCTGAACAGAGACGATCGCACCTTAAGAGCAGCCTTATGATGACCGCTGCAGGGGGGGGCCAAAGACGGGAATGATGTAACCCCTTCTTTGGACCTTTCGCTGAGCTCTTCCACGAATCAGCGGTTGATAGATGTTCATTCGAGGGGTCATGTGTCTGCAACGTGTTTGTCAGTTTTTGGTGGGATCTACATGTTCTTCGAAGTTCATGTCACCCGCTTCAGTGACAAGCTGGATTGAGTGACAAATACGGGAATAACAATAACGTGTCCCTGTATTTTCAAGCATTGAGCTGTTATTTGCAGTGTCAGCAATATGGCTGTTCGTTTACTGACTTTTGAGTTTGCCAAGCCTGGCCTGAATTTACTACCGTCCCGCTATCAGGATCATCGGACAAGAGCCGAGCATCACATAAGGTCAGGGAACTCTTCTCCTGAATATCCGGTCAGTCGAACCTGCGAGGCTGTGACGCTGGTAAGTGGGAATTATGCTTCAATACCGACAATGCAATTGAATCATATTAGAGACCTTCGCATCACAATTAAGGCGGGAGGTTCCTGAGAGAAATGGCCGATAGCTTAGTATGTGCAAACATCCAACTCGCACTCCTCGGCATTCCCGTGCAAGCATACTCTTGGTGGCTTCCAGGCAACGATAGTATTTCACAAAGCCCTCCACTCTAATTTTCGACCAGAAATCTGAATCATCTAGCCCCCCCCTCCAGAAAGTCCTAGGAACACGACATTGAGCCGCAAACAGGCGGGTTCGGCGACCTGAAGCATTGTGGAGACCGGCGGCGGCGGACATTGCTTGTCCGGAGAGGCACTCCCGCAGCATCCGCGAAGGACCCAGCAAGCGGAGCTCGACCCATTGCAAAAGAGCTGAGCCCCCTTTTCTAGTACCATCGAACAGTGCTGGGCCTTGGATACTACATGTTCAAACTCGGTCTTGATCGTGGGCTCATGCTGTGTTCGACAGAACGTGCAATAGTTGAGAGCAGAAACTTTGGGTGGGCCGATGCTGAAATTCCCAGAAGTGAGGAAAGCTTCGTCACAACAAAAACAGACGCCTGCAATCGCTCCTCCAGCAGCAATTACCGCTATATGCCTTGTGAACTTTATAGTTGGTTCTGTTTTCACTCCCGTTGATCTAGTACGCTGGACTCCAGGGTTTGATTCTTATTATATATGTGCTTTGAATAATTCAGACTCGGCTGTTTGTCAGAATGATCGCACCTCAGGTGCGTATGAAGTCTTGAAAGGCTCGGCAGTTTCCGTTCCACCTTTTGTTTTAGAGGCCGGGCTAAGCAAGAAATTTCGAGGCAGTCTTGTCACCCGGGCTAGAGATTTCTAGAGAGGGAACACAGAGAGCGTAAGAGTTTTCTAATATACAGGTAGCTGCATGTTGCATAGAACATGCGCAGGACGGGAATCGCAGTATCGCGGGAACGAATCAGGCAGCCAAAAGTTATGACTGGAGTTGAAAGATGACAACCAAACTTATCCATGGCCAAGGGACTTTACTAGGTTGGTAAAGGAAAAACGGTCTGGGGAAAGTGCTCTGGTATCCTCCCGGGGGAAGGTACGGAGCCCTGCCGGAGTTGCCCCACAGATCGGACCTGCCCAGCGGCCCTTTCTCCGCTCCGGGGGTTAGCAGGAAGGCCGGGTTCCGCCCCCTCACCGTCGAACATCTGAGTGAATTCTCAGTTGCTTAAGATAAATTGATCATCCATCGAAGAGAAACGGCATCTGCCGACTCAGGTGCCGGCCTTAGACCACGCAACAACGCCATACTCATAATCACTTGGGAAGACCACGAATGACCAGTCATATCAGCCTCCTCCCCCAAAGATGTGTCAAGGACTCTCGAACAATGGTTTACGTGATTCGTCATGTACCATGGGAATTCAAAAATGGCGTGCGTTTACCGGTCATCTCCGCATGAGCTTCGGACAAAAAGCCCGATGCCCAGCGAATTACTGCACGCTGTCCGTCGACGCCCCCCGCATTCTGAGGCCGGGTTTCCCGCCACTAGCGGGTTTGCGTCGACGGGACTGGCGGATATTGTGGCTCGGCCGGCCCCACCGCTGGGGCGGTTCGGGATTGACGAGAAAACGCAGAGAGTACAAAACAGCCGTTCCGACTTACTTCGTTCTCCTCGCGCGGGGGAATTGGTTTGGTTTTCAATGTTTCCGACAAACCGCTGGACTTCTCCTTGATGGACAAGTTTCTGAATGGCTTCGCCAGTTTGTCTTCGTTGAACCGAAGTCACCAGACTCCTTACTCCGGGGATGCAACGTCCCGCTACCTTCCCTAACCAGCAAATACGATGAGAGATTGCCCAAGATTTACTCTGCTGTGAGCGGTTCCACTTGTGTGGCTATCCTACTAGGCCGCTCTTAAGGTCATCGGAAGCTTCGATGATGGAGTGACGACGTCAGGTTCTTCGGCGGCCTGATGTCCGTTGGCCAAGTGTTCAACGCTTGTCGATCCCGTAGGCAGCAGGAAGACTCGATGGCAACCTAGGAGGCTGGCGACGGTCTGGCGGCCTTGGGTCCTGCTTTGGCCGCGACCTGGCTACCCCCAGAACCGTCACGAGGAAGCATTGACGCTGCTGTCCGTCGGTACAATTTCTGAGGAGAGCTATGCTCCTTACCCGGAGGTGATCTATTGATTTTTCATCAGTCTTCTCTCTGCTTTTTTCTTGACTAACCATAGTGTAGCTGAGCCGGCAAGCGAACTTCCACCGTCAAACCGGTGCCTCTTTGCATCCCACCGGCTTCCCGCTGCTGCCGAGAGACCTTCCATTTCCAGACCTCGACTTTGTAGCTGGGAGATAGGTCTTTCGAGTGCGGCGAGAGCGTCATGTATATTCCTCTGAGCGAGTAGCCTGCATGTGCGTCCGGAAGCTCCGTGTCCTCGCCAGTGCATAGCAGCTGAAGGCCCACGCCCGAAAGACCCGAAAGAGAGTGGAATTGCTCGCAAAAGAGCCCGTTTTAGGACGAAATTCCACCGATCGCTGCGGGAAAAACCTGCAGGAGTGGAAGCGAACATGGTCTTATCGTCCATTCGGGGTATGCATTCTGCACTGGGCTCGTTTTCGGAATGTACACTCGAGTTGCATCGAACCGGAACAACAGGCGGTTTGGTTCCCGCGTGGCGAGGGAACCAAAGAAACAGACATCCCAAAAAAAGGTTTGGGACCTGCGGGAGCACCCGTCTGGGGTGGCTGGGTCGGAACAAGTCGAGTGAGGAGCGAGGAGGAAGACGGCCCTTCGGAGACGACGGAGGCATTCCGGGTCGCATTATCGATCGCGTGCAGCACGCAGGCCGCTGGATGAGACACCAAGCCTTGCCTTGACTGGAGCTGGAGTCGGAGGCTGGATCCTAGAGCTGGAGAGACGCAGAGAAATCTGCTATGCTGCGTTCAGCGGCGTCGACACGAAGGAGGGTTGGATGACAGGAACGATCGACGGACATTTCGGACGGACCAGGACCAAATGGGACCCCTCATTTCGACCATGCGGTGGGTGGACTAGGTGGACTGAGGGACATCAGCACCATGATCCCATGATTGGACGAACAGGTTTGGCCGAACTCACTGTATCCACTCACGGCTCCGATCCCGTCAACACGAACCAACACGCCACGGGCCCTCGACCCGGAGAGTTATGCAGGTGCGGTATTGCAGGTATGGGGAGGGTGTCATCGAGCCATTGGGTTCGTTGTTCAGGTCGAGAGTGTGTGAGTGTGTTGATGCAGCGAAGAACAGACCAGGGGGGGTTGAAGAGGAAGAGAAGGTGCCCAGCACCAGAAGAAAAAAAAGAAAAAGGTCATCGGCTCGTCGCTCCGCAAACCGAACAGCTGCCCAGGGGGCACTTGTCCGAATCTGGCTAGCGTCGACCTTCGGACGGCCCAGGCATGCGGAGAAGATCCACATTTGAGGGGCGGTGGCTGTTAGCCGAGCCATTGGGACCCCTTCAATCGTCCTTGAAAAGCGGGGGAAGTACAGCTCGCGCGTACCGGCCCAGCGCTGCTGCTGCTGCTGCTGCTGCTGCTGCAGGCGCGGCTTGGGGAAAGCGAAAGTAGGGAAGGAGCAGCCAGCGGCAGGAAGGAGCGTGTGACTTTCCTATTTTCGATCGCCTCATGCCGAAACGTTGACGTCCGTCATCAACATCAGGCCAGAAAGAAACAACATATCAAGGACCCGGTCGACGACGATACATCGCCCTTCGAATCATCACTTGCGAGCCTGCCTCTGTCTCTCTCTCACTTTCGCTCGGAAGCTGCTGCTCCCCATCCACAGACACCACCCCACACGAACAATGAGATACTCAACAGCGTGCTCGGCGTGTCGGTAAGTCGTCAGCCGGGAAAAAAAGCCCTCCTCTCTCGGAAATTCGAGTGAAGATGATCGCTCACCGACCATCGTTGCCAGCGCTCGCCGGCGCAAGTGTGAGGTCCCCGTCGGCGGCGGCCAGTGCACATACTGCGCGACCCAGAACGTCGCCTGCTCCCGCGCCGGTTCCATCATCCAGCCCAAGGCCGTCGTCCCGGTTAGCCCGCTTTCCGTCAGCCCGCTGTCCGTGTCCGTGGCGACGCCAAAGACGCCAACCGTCACCGAAATCATGGTCGCCAGTCCACCTGCCGCCCCTCTCACCCCCGCCGCCGTCACCCCGGCCGTCGCGGTCGCCGACAAGGCCCTCTGCTTCGAGCTGGTTGAGCTCTACTTCAAGTACATCCACGATCAGCTCCACTCGCTCTTCCACCGCCCCAGCTTCATGCTCGACCTCCACGAGGGCAACGCTCCGCTGGTCTTGGTCTACGGCATGATGGCGCTCTCGGCCAGGTACGGACGGACTTCGTACCCCTCTCTCCTGTGGCTTGGTGGCTGACGTGCGAACCTAGGTTCTCTCCGAATCCTGTATTCAATGGAATCGCCCCCATATCGAGGGGAGAGCTGTTCGCCAACGAGGCCAACATGCTGCTCAACCTGCGCGACATCTCGCTCAGCAGCATCCAGGCCTGCGTCCTTCTTGGTGCCTACTCGATTGTGGAGGGAGAGGCAGGGGCAGAGACTGTGTTCTACTCAGCGGCGTGCAGGATAGCCAACTATCTCGACCTTCCGAACCTGCCTACCCCCGACCCCCTGCAGCGGGAGATCCACATTAGAGGTCGGCCTTTCCCCCCGGACCTCTCTCTCGTGCGACGTGGACCGCAGCTAATAAGCCCGCAGTGTACTGGTCGCTCTGCATGATCGACGTCTGGTCCTCCACTGGCGTCAACCTGCCCCGCCTCATGGATAGAGACCGGCGGAAAGACATACCGCTGCCTATGAACGAGTCGACCTTCCTCAACATGACCCGCGCAAACAACAACCACTTCGACTTCATCCTGTCTCCGAACCGGGAGGACTCGCTGATCGCCCAGATGATCAAGCTCAACAGCATTCTCCTCAAGGTCAACGACGCCATCAAGTCCCTCACCTCGGACTCGAACGTCTCTAACATCGACGAGACGGTCTCAATTCTCTCCCAGGAGCTCGAGGCCTGGGAGAACGAGCTGCCGCCCAACCTCCGCGACACCCCCGGAAACCTGCACGCCTTTGCCGCCCAGGGCCTCGGCCGCATCTTCCTCGCCGTCCATACGGGCCACTACCACTACAGCCAGCTTCTCTTCTACCAGTATCTCGACGAGGTTCAGCGCTTCCCCGCGTCCCCCAACGCTCGTCTCTTCGCCCGCAAGTGCAAGGAGAACGCCGTCTCCATGTCGCGCATCATCGACCTCGCCAACACGACCCCCGGTTGCGACGCCAAGTTCAACATGCTTGGTCACATCATCGTCATCACCTCGTCCATCTTCATCCACACTCTGCTCTTCGAGACGGACGAGGCTGAGATCGCCGACGCCCGCGCCACCCTCGAGCGCCACTTCAACACTTTGGTTGCCCTGCGCGTCTACTGGCCCGGCCTCGAAGTCTGCTTCGCCCGCCTCAAGACATTCCACGAACTCTGCCGCAAGAGCATGAATACGAGCTACCGCATGGACCGCTGGATGCTCCGCTTCCTCACCGAGTTCGCCCGCCCCATCGACGAGAAGGAGCGCGACGGTGACATTAGCATGGACCTCGACCGCTGGAGCGTCGGCAACATTGGCATCAGCCCGGAGAACTGGGCGTAGTGAGTGTGGCTCATCGAGCATAAACTGCTCAAAACCACAACGGGGTCGATTCGGTGAGACGCGCAGAACGGGACGGCAAGCGGCATGCCCGCGGCAACCGCGGGTGCGGCAGTACCAACGCGGTCGCGACTGCATCACTCTGATGCGACCGTATGCAAGCGAGCGGGCGTTTTCGGTCGGCATTCTTACCGACAGCGAAGCAGCCGCCTATCGCCTACCTTTCCATGCCGTGATACGGACCCATGTGTTTGCGGAGGCGCCACATATACGCACATGGTTGCCCATCCGCCTGCCTGCGCAGCCGATCACCCCGCGTATCCACTCTCCCCGAGGGGCGGAGCCAAGGGTACCCCCCAAAACCCACCGAGATCCGGTGACGGCTCGCCCAGAGAGAGAGACTGTGCTGCTGAACGATGTAGAAGAAGCAATGCATTTCGCCGATCTGGGAACGAAATTTTGAAGCATGTTTTTTTTTTAGGATGATTTTTGTCCATTTAAAAAGCGAGATCCAAGACGATAACCAAAGGATACACGACGAGTGGGTTTCATGGCGCATTTTTTTGCATGTCAACAGAGCGATCAATGTCTGTTTGAACACACGATTACTGGGAGTTACTATCTGCATCTTTGACAAATATGAACAATAACTAGACTAACCAAGTGCCACAAGATGGACAAGTTTTATTTGACTTCACGTCCCTCGGTCTGATCTCGCTGCTGCTCCTGATCGACCCCCTCCTCCTCATCCCTCTCCTTGGCCGGATTGCCCCGGGCCTCGGAGGCCATGGGATAGTCCCCGAAGTGCCGAACCGGCACCCCGTCGTGGAACATGCGGTCAATCTCCTCGAGACTGCGGCCCTTGCACTCGGGCACGCAGAAGAACACGAAGAGCGCCGAGCAAACCGCGATACTGCCAAAGATGAAGCCGACCTTGCTCTGCAGCGCGGCGTAGGGCGCGTTTAGGAGGTACGGCAGCGTGAAGTTGACAAGGAAGTTCATAAAGATGTTGACGAGCGACGAGGCGCGTTGGGAGCGGTCGCGCAGGCGCAGGGCGGGTATCTCGGTGACGACGACGTAGGTCAGGGGGCCCCAGCCGAGGCCGAAGCCGGCGCCGAAGAGGAGGAGCATGCCGACCATTCCCGACTTGTGGGAGTGTGGGACGGGCGTGGGGACGCCGAGGCCGGCCATTGTGAAGAGGGCGCTGGCCTGGACGAAGGAGCCGAGGAGGAGGATTTTGCTGCCAAGGTAAAGTATTAATCACCACTCTCGTGCGATGCCAGGAGGTGAAAATGTAGGTAAGACTCACCGACGTCCAACCCGATCTGTCAGGAATAAACAAGTTATGATCAGACCACTTGTCAACGCCGAAGACCCGAGGGTGACGTCGAACGGGTTGAGCGTGCCTAGCGACTTGACCCACACGGCGCCGTACTGGCTGGCAAAAGCCTGGCCAGTGGCCTGCTGGAAGAAGGACATGCCGATGGCGATGGCGGTGCGCTTGAGATTGACGCCCTGGAAAAGCTCTTTGGTTCGGCCCTGCTCGGGCTCATCGTGGAGGGACTTTTGGATCCTGGCGAACTCGAGGTCGATGGATTCCGGAGTCATGGTGCCGGCACGGAGGGCATAGTGGGCCTCGCGGGCTTCTTCGACGCGATCGCGGAGGAGGAGCCATCGGGGGGACTGTTTCAGGCAAACGAGGTTAGTCAGTCGTTTCCGAACCAGGGTCTGAGGGATCAAGAGGTGGCCGGGGAGGTTTCTTACCTCGGGGATGAACCAGATGAGGCAGATCACAATCGTGGGGATGACGTAAAAGAGACCAAAGGGAATTCTGTAGGCGCGGCTGTCCTGGAATTGCGAGGTCCCGCGACAGATTGAGTTGATGACGAGGCCACCAAGCTGCAGAGAGGTCAGAGTCACGCCCTCCGATGAGGTTCCTCTCCATCGACAGTACTCACGCCAATCGCTAGCTGGTAGGTTCCCACGACCATTCCCCGGACCGGTGCGGGAACGATTTCGGACTGGTAGACAGGAACGACGGACAGCTCGAAGCCGACGTAGACATCTGTGCGTGTCAGGAATTGTCTTCTTTTCTTCGACGCGTCCTCCAAATCGCTTGCTTACAGTTGAGGATGCGGCCCATCAGAATCTGCTCCTTCTTCGTTGCGGTCACCACGATCGTGGCGCTGACGAGGGCGTAGACGCTCATGACAAACATCGTCATCCGGCGACCGAACCGAGCGCTGGTCAGACTTCCAATGATGAGGCCTAGCGATGAGAGTCAGATTGCGATGACTCTTGCCTTCGTGTGAAAACGTAGAGGGCAAAGACGCACCAGCTGCAAAGCCAATGTAGTTGAGACTGTTCAGCAGGGAAAGAAAGTACGTAGGAATCTCCCACGTCTTCTTCACCGGGTTGTAGTCTCCAAACTGACGCTCGAACGCGTCCATGGCCTGCGTCGAGGTGAAGGCCTGGTTATCGAAGCCATAGTTAAACTGCGATACGGCGATGAGGAAGACGGAGGCGAAGAGCCTCTTGTTGAAGTGCTGCGTTACTGACTTGATCCCCATTGTTGCTCTCTCATCTAGATGCTCTCCTACTGTAAGCAGAACGGCCTTTTAAGCAACGAAGACAAAAGTAGCAGCACGAGCAAGAACTACGCCCGGGGGACCCAAGCAGAGTTATACTCCTTCATATCAGGTGCTCCTGGTAGAGAGTTTTACACTCGCCATGCCGTGATATGGTGATGAACGACACAGGAGACCAAGACTTGCTTGCAAATGCGACTGTGTGGAGATTGAGACCGCGCCGTCGGTGGTGATGACAGCGGATCTCGCCGGATGTGTCGCGACTTAAGGGGTTATCGCAGCGAGCGAGATCCGGCGAGATGCGGTACTACTCCACTTTTCGTCACGAACACCATCTTGGCCCCGTCTTGCGTGATCGCGCCAGGGCCAGAAGCTTGACCACGGGATTTCTCTGACACCTTATTAAGCAATCAACGGCACTGGCTCGAATTCTGGTAGCAGTCCTCCCCTATGGCGCTGCCTCTGGCAGCCGGACGCTGGGGCCGACGTTGGGGTCCGGGTCGATGTAGCTGGAGAGGAACCAGCTCAGTTCGCCGCTCATGTCGAACTGCGACGGGGCCACATAGTAATCCTGCGCGAGCTGGTTCTCCGCGAAGCCAGACCACGCCAGCGGGCCGTCCATGCCGGCGTCTATCTGGCCCAGGCTCATGGCATGAGCCGTCGAGGACTGGTAAATATCGCTTGGGGCGTGCATCCTGTACTGCGACCCTGCGCGGTCCCCGGCGTCGGCCATTGACACGTCGCCGCCTTGCCCGCCAGAGGGTAGCGGCGAGTCGGAGTGCTGAATCGCGACTTCGTCTACCGTCTTGGCATTGTCGTCGAAACTCTGTGACAGCGGATGATATCTGCTGAGGAGCGCATGGCGCTGGACCTCGCTGCTCACCGGAGCCGCCTGCTCAGGGTTCTCGGCGTAGTTGTGGCGGTTCTTTTTCTCGTTCTCAATCATCTTCTTGACATCTCCTTGGAGGACCGCTATGATGGGCGCGACGTTGGCCATGTCGTCGAGAAGAGCTGCGTTGCTCTCGCATAGGGCGTCGACGATCTCATCGTTGAGCTCCACGGGCGTATCAGTGATGGGGTCAATGAGGCCGTCATACAGCTTGTGCCGGCGGGCGGTGAGCAGCGTCTTGGTGCACTGATGGACCATGTTGCCGTATCCGAGGCCGATGGGCAGCCGCGTCTGCTTGGAGTGGAGCGCGCCCTTGGCCCGGAGGGACTGGAGATGTTCCCACAGCCTCGCCATCCGGAGGGCGTGGGAGACCGCCAGAGCGCGCCAAGTTGATACGAACTCTGGGGGAGCGTTGTCGATGAAGCCTGCTGCTGCGCTTTCTCTCGCATGCCCGGGAAGACAGGTGCGGAACAGGTCGCAGCAGGACTGGAGGTACCACGAATTGAGGGTGATGTATGCCGAGAACTCGGGCGTTGTTGAGTGGGAGAACATATTCAGCTCATTGGGTTGGATGTGCGAGGGCGTGTGGCCGAGGAAGTTGGCGAGTTTATCCTGCAACTCTTTCAAGGTCGCTATCGCCTTGGCCACTGTTGCAGGGGACGAGTCTGACTGGCTCTCGAGCACAATTGCTTTGGTCGATCTGTAACTTATTAGTTAACTTGTACAAACGAAATCAACCCAGGTCGTGTGTCAAGGAACGCCGTACCTCAAAATCTTGCATCGTAGTCCGAATAGAATCATTATGTAGGCTCTTGCCCCGGCATCGTGCTCCCCAAGCGCCTCGACACCGTCACCCAGCTTGCTCGACTTCTTCAGTAGTCCGTGCCGGAACGTGTGCTCGGGGTTCGGCAGTGGACTCCGCATCCACTTGTCCGGAATGCATGTGAACTCGTCGAAGCCGGCCGAGAGGGCCTTGTCCACCCACCACACGTGCCAGACCAGCCGCCGCTCGCACTCCCGGCGGATGACGGTGGCGGTATCAGCATCCTCGGGGAGGGGCCGCTCATCATTCAGCTGGAACGACACGCACAGCCTTGCGGCGGTGCTGATGAGCAGCCACACCTTTCCGAACTGCCTGTAGGCGAAGTTTTGAAACTTCGAGAGCACCATGAGCTGGATGTTGAGCACCTTAAAGACGTTGAGATTCGCGAAGATGTAGCCGTCAACCTCCCTGGCCCACTGTATGGACAGCACGCGGGACTCGCGAGACCGCGAGACAAAGATGGCGGCGGCGGCGCAGATGGAGGTGCAGAGGATGGGCGGGAGCTTGCCGGCGTAAAACTCCTCCATCATGGACGGCCGATGGAAGAAGTCGTAACCCAGGGGGTAGATGTGATCGAAGAAGACCTCAAGGTGCTGACGGATAACATCTGTGCTGAGCAATGTCTGGTCTAGAGACGTGTTCAGCGATGGGACTCTGTTGCTGTCGTAGTTCTGCAGGGTAGACTCGGCCTCGTAGGAGGCGGCTTGGCTGAGGGTGCCAGACGACTCGGGTGACGCCGACTGGTGTGGTTGATAACCGGCGGCCCTTCCCTTCCGTCTCGACGGCGACGAAGGGTACACGCAGACCAGGTTGCGGCGGTTGCAGTGAAAGCACTGTGGTCGATGGCCGGAGCATTTGGCCTTCTGAGCTCGGCATTCGATACAGGCAGCGGCGATGCGACGTCGCCTGGTCCCGGCCTCTGTGAGGGTCTCGGTAGGGGCCAGCAGGTTGTGTGGATCACCAGGCTCCGAGGAGACGACCGACTCAGGGTAGTTGAAAGTACATCCGAGCCTGAGCCTGCGGCAGTTATCGCACGGTTCCGGACCGCCTGTACACTTGACCTGCAGACACAGGTGAGCTCTTGTATGGAACAGGTCCTCCCGGGCTGCGGAGACGAGACTTACTTTGCGGCGTTTGCAGGTGAGACAGCGCGGTCTCGGGAGCAAGGCGGCGTCGACTGCCGGCTCCGGACTCGGCATCGTATAACTTTCTATCAACGTGAACTCCCACTCGGCGACGGTGGGTTTGAAGGAGAGTCGAGCGGATACGGTGGTCGGTAGGCGAGTCGAAGCCGCAGTTCATCGCAGACGAACCGCGGCGCGGGACGCGGAGCCCGGAACAGAGCGAGGGTAATATGGTCCGGCATCCCCAGTTCTCCACCGGAACGAACTGACGTGCTTGGGATGCGGGGTCATTCTAAGCCATTTCGAATCAAGTGCCGCCCACAAGCGATATTGTCGAGCGAATCTGAAGACGCTGAAAAGCCCAGAATAGCAGAGCACACCATCGTGGAGGGAGATGACGGAAGGAAAAGTTGGCTCAATTGGACAATTAGCGTGAGAAAATCTGTGGAGGAAGGCTATGAAGATAAGATACGCACCCGTTCGTGCTTGCCTCAAGGAAGTCCCAGCTAGCATGGAAAGAGCGACGATGACTTAGGTAAGCGAAAGTATTGGTCAGCTCTCTCCAGTGTGGGGAATTGACTGTGGAGAACGGTTTGGCCTATCAGCATCCACCAATTTGCGTGCCTTCACGATGCCGTAGTGGACGGTTCCTAGACCAACTGTGAAATGTTTCGGAATCAGCTCTTGAGTGTCTATTGTAAAAGACTTTGAGGTAACCAAATCTAGAAGAAAGCATTTTTCTCTCGAGGGGCTGTCGGCAGGGGACGCTCTATAAAACTAGTCTATATCAAGTGAGAGCATACAATAAGTCGTAAGGAAGCAGTGGATAAAGTGTCTTAATTAATATATGAAAGACTACTATAGAGAGCAACTAGAAGTATCTCTAATATTTACTTGTTACGTGATAAGTAAGTGATATATAGTGACCCGTGAGCTCGGGGGTTGAGTGGCTCCGTGAAAGTCTAGAATCCTGTGACCTGCACAAGGACGGAACTGCCATGACGAAAAGGGATCCGGACCCATCCGTGTCTGCGGGGGCTGATATACAGTGAACTTATCGCTTACAACTTTCTAAGTACTCTAAAATGCTGGAATCCTGGATATGTAGCTGGCTCTTAAGCCCCGAGTCGTACTATGTCGTGCGTCTTCGGGAGTTGAGAACACGACGACCTCACGAGGATCTTTAACCACTCCAACGCCTCGCCATGGAAGCGATATCACCTGCGCCTGGCTGGCTCTCGTCGACAAAACCACACTTCTCGTACAGCGGCGCCCCGGCCTTGCTCGCGTCGACATACGCCCCGACGCCGTTCTGGTCGACGAGGTCACAACCCCATCGGACAAGCATGGCGCCGCACCCGCGCCTCTGGTAGTCCGGGTGCGTGGCAACAGTATCAAGGTCTGGAACATGATTGTGGTTAGAAACAACCTCACTTGGGTTGGTGGGTTGAAGATAACACAACGAAACGATCTCAGTCAGCAAGGAAAGTCAAGAGCATACAGTAGTGTTTCTCGTCACCCATGACGCGACGCCGTTCACTCTCCTCCCTCTTCATAAACTCGTCGCAGACTTCTCCAGGCATATCCTCGTGCCATGGTGGATACCGGCCGCCTCGGTCCTCCGGCATGGACATGTCCCACTTGGCAAAAGCGGCGATGCGGGGTCGGCCTCGGCCATCCGGGGCTGCGGGATCGACAATCTTCACGTACCGCTGGAACGGTTTGTGGAGAATGTCGTTCCGGTTTGCTTCGTCCCACCATCGGCGCACGCCGGGAGTATCCGGCCAGAGGCGGCGGAGGCCCGGGTCCGTAAAGGCGGCGAACCAGACCTCGGTCAGCTGGGGGACGTCCTCCAGGGTCACCTCCTCGAGGCGGAGGCTGTTGGATGAACTCATTTTAGGGGGCTAGCGTTCGTCCTATGAAGGTTGGTAGAGGGGTATGATTAGGATGAACTGTTGCGCCAGTGCTGTCACGTGGTGCGGAGGACGAAGCTTAACCTCATCCGACGAATGAACGGGAATAAAGTATGGTTCTGCTTATGTCATTCCTTTCGAATCCAATAGGAAAGAAGGAAGAACGACATCCTTCCAACTCAGATCCATTAGTCATTCGGCTGACGGGGAGGCCACAGATGTCGCCTCCGTCTAATACCCTGGAAGAATAAACATCTTACGATGCAAGCCAGGTGGACACGCGTAGGGCAGCCAAGGTCAACAGACGATACGTGCATGCAGTGTAGGTAGGCGTGCGGCCTGCTGCCGGGCTCACTTCAGCACCCCTCCTCATGCCCCTCTGCTTCGAAGAGGCGTAGATCGGCATCCCACGCACACGAGAACGCAAGCCACAGCTCTGACCCAGACGGGCCGCTCCCTGGAGTTATGCCTCTTGCCAATGTTTCAAATCGCTGCCTAAATCATTGGCGAGTCGAAGTGGGCCTTTTACGAGGCGTCTGGGACTGGCATGGATGTGCCGTTCCGGGTCTCACGATACGCGGGTGGCCGGGGCGGTGAGCCCTTGCAACGCCGTGACGATAAGGCACTACCTTGAGAAGTACTGCTAACTGATAAGCGCTTGGTATCTTTGGCATCATGGCTTAAATCCTAGGTTGACGGTCATAGGCAATATAGATATATCCTTACACTCAAGCCTATCATGATAGCCTACACTTCTTGCCAATGTCGAATCTCCAGCTTACAAAACAACTGACGAAGAAAGTGTCCCACAAATAATGATGGATCACCATGAGTAGGATACTAACTCTTGGTCAATTCACTCCACCGGCACATACGATCATCTCCCTGTCATTCGCTCATCAAAGACCGAGAAAGTCCCACTCCAAAACACGGGACTGGGGCCTTCGACTACACACCTGCCCAGACGGATGAGGACCCATGGATGGGGTAGCCCCAGGCGAACCAGCTTCCATCTTGGCAGCTTTGCCCCCAATCTAGATCACTGCCGCATATCCTGGTTCAAGAGCCACAAAATCAACGTCAAATGTTTAGAAAAATGTTGCTGCCTCCCGGAAAGGCGTCAACTTTCGAAAAGGCAAAGGCCAGGAGGTGCGCTAGGATTCTTCAACCCTTGGCACGAAAGAACGAGACCAGCTCTCGAATCAAAGATCGTAATTTCAACTACTCATGATCCTAATCTGTGAAGCACATGAAGATCCTAGAATCATCATCCACCGAAATCCAGCTCATAGTAGCCGGGCAAAATGCAATCTCCTGCTCGAGTTTGCCCGCACATTCTCAGGTGCCAACGTGATAAGATTCCTTTGTCTGTGATTGAGTTCTCTAGCCACAGCATTCGTAATCGTTGGATGATGCAAAACGCGTCGTATGACGCTGCAATATACTCCCATCCAATGACGACCTCTCATCGGAACGACGCCCGTCGAAGCTGGAATCCTACGCCCGATTGGGACTGAGCTGCGGTCCTGCGGCGAGCTGAATCGGTTTGCGGTATTGAAATAGGCTTCCACTTGCCTCCGATGAAGATCTCGAGAAAAGAGGAGTCTACAGGATCCCATAAGCTGCAGGGCGGAATGAGAGATCTCGCTGCTCGGGTCCGAGCAGCCCCTAGGTTTATGTAAGACTCCAGACGCGAGGGGAGCATCCGGATTCGATGGAGCCTTCCTGCGGCCGCAGGGCTGAAGCTACCATGGCTATGTGCAGGAAGCGTGCGGCGTTCGACGGCGATGCTCTGGATGTAGTGGTGGCGACGGTGATGATGTCCGTCCGCGGCGCCGCGCCCAGCAGGGCAGTCCCCCGTTTCCCTTTGGTCGTCGCCCTGCAGGACTTCACGTGTGTTGCCCGCCCGTCAGGCCATCGGAAAATTCTGTCAACGCAACCAAGCCTTTGGGTGTCGCCAAACAGGCAAGGGGGGATCCATTGTGGATAGGGGGTTTAGCAAGCAGCTCGCGACTTGGCAAGCCTTCCGCGAGGCGACAGCACGCGTTGAATACAACATGGACCTGGACCTGGCACATGGGAGCAGCCAACCGCGAGCGAGCCGATGTGACAAGAAGTAGTAATTCGTACAGCTCGACCTATCATTCGTTCACTCTGCCGGCACAATATTGCCCAGCCCGCAGCTTCGGCGTGCGCTCTTTGAAAGCCTTGAAAGCAGGTACAGCGTCTCCATGCGCGGCAGGTGACCGAGCAGTAGAATAGGGGAGAAGGGGACCAGCCCTATGGACAAGGCACAGGCTGCATCATGTCCTGTCGCTTACCAACCTATCGCAGACTTTCACCTTGGAGGGTCCATATTGTCTCCGAACGGTCGACAGGGGTCTCTACCCGGTAGCCTCAAGAAGTTTCTTGCTCCTGGTGGAGTCGAGGATTGTTCGGCGTCGAGATACGTGTCAAATTGACGCGTGCTGTATTCGTAGCTTCGACGGAACGTCATGGCCGAGGCATGCGACAGCAACAGTATACCACTTCTTTATAACACCCACATCACACCCATTGAACGTTGCATGAGGCTTCCCCCCTCCCCTTCAACGCTCTTGCATATGTGTACAATGTGTTGAAGCGGGGAGATAGACCCTACGTGGCTTGCACTGCCACGTTCTCGCCATGCTGCTGCGTTCTTCAGCCCTAGCTACATACGGGCGACGGGTCGCGCATCGCATTCGGAACTCCATGCCCGGGTTCCCTCTAAAAATCGGGTTTCGGTTCAATACGAAGTGCAATTGCTGTCCAGGGGGGTTGGCGGGATTCCACATCAGTCATGGGTTGATGCTTGCAGCCGGAAGCCCCCGTCATTGGTCCGTTTTACGCATCTGACCATGCGGTCAAGCTTTGGATTTCGAGGAAACGAAACGAGTGCCTGAACGAAGGAGTTGCTTTGAAATCTAGTGAGATTCTAGAGAATTATCTAGAAAGATGTCTTTAGCTACAGGAAGGTCTGCTTTACAGTGGTGTGTCGTCATTAAGACATGCCGGCTGAAGTCTGCCAAGTGCATGTACAGTTAAGCTGGGAGTTTATTTGTGAGAAGACGTTGAATCAGGCCACGGAATTCTCCAGTGGCTTCAATCGGATCGGTTCAGTTTCAATAACGGGAATAGGCATCCGCGGGAATTTGATGGTTTCTTGATTCGCGCGTCTTCGCCCATACATCAAAGTGGTTCCAAGCGAGAGGATGCCGCTACCCACCCCGGTCTTCAACGACATGGCATGTTTAGTAACTTTAGTAATATGCAAGATTTATTTAGACTGATGACTGATCGGAGAATGTTACATGAGTGGCTAGTCCTTGCATGCGAACCCGAACACAACAACCTTGTCATTACCAACCCACCCCCCCTCACCCCCTCAGCAGGTGGTGTCAAGTGCCCGCCTTACACCCCCCATCGCCTATTCCTCAACCTGCGGGAGTTCTCAAAACGGTCTGGCTTGCGGGAGACAGCTGCAGGCAGCGCCTGTTTCTGCAAATCAGCGGAGAGGAACGGGCTGCTTCCGTCCGGAACTCGGTGGCTTTGGGCGTGCGGCTTGGGGGAGCGGAGCGGAAAAAATACTGACTGCCTGCATGAGCCAACGGCCGGGCTGACGGCAGCTCTCGGCCCCCGCACATAGCGCGAGCCTTCCTGAGGAACCGGAACCGGGTAGAGAGAGGGGAGGCAGTAGGCGATATGAAGACAAGGGGGGAGACCCATCTTGCCGGTCGATGATCGAAGGGCCCTGGTTTCAATCTCTCACATGGGCTAGGAGAACAGGAGTTCACTTCTTCCACCAGACCCCGCGCGCGGTACGGGAACTTCTCGCCCGGTAGCTACTTGAGTACCCGGACGCCTACACGTACGTGTGAACCATGTAGCTTACAGGCATTTGGCAGGATTCCTTCTAGCGTCACTTTAACGTAGAGTGGTGAGAGGCAAAACGTGATGGAGGGGCTTATCGCCTTGCAGCTTGCAGGAGACAGAGACGTACTCAAGAGTTCGTCTCAAGCCGACAACGACGGGGCTAGGGTTGCGGCCATGAGTGGAGCTCTCTACTCCCAGCCGAATCCGAAATGGTCTGCCCCTTCATTCAATCTCCATCATGTTGGTTGCGTGGCAGGTCCTCCTCCAAGGACGGATTCGACGGAAACCTGCATCTCTTAAGCCATTCACCAGGCCTCATTTGCGGCGTGACGCCAACTCTAATTGAACCCTCCCCTAGATCGGATCCCACCCTTGACGAGGTTGATCTTGGCCACCCCAGACTAGCGCCCTTCTGGACGATGCAACCCAAGCCACCCTGCAACTCTGAGAGTTACCATTGGACTCCTCGGACTTTCGCCCCTGCTCAGTCCCACCACTTCTACTTTCCTGGTGTGGGTTGAGGAATATTTCTACCTCTTTTCATATCGGCTTGAGAGGGGGTGTGTGCGTCTTGTGTCCGTCCAGCGTGCGTGCGGTTGTGGTCTGGATGCCCTCTCCCACCACACGGGAGAGACCCCTCAGGGCTGTGCTGTTGGTCTTCCAGGCAGAAAGATAAATCCATTGCCGAGTTTTATTGGCCCGGTCGGTTCGTGAGCCAATGAAGTCCGTTGCGTCTGCGGATATGGGGGGGTCTCGTCCTCGAGATTTGATGATGCCGCCTCCTGACTTCGTCCTTTATATCAAGACTCTCAGCAGATTGGGACGAGTGGTTTCTGTAAGGCGTTGCGGAACAGACTTCGCTCTGCATAACACGAAGCACACCGACGAATCACGCAACCACTCACCCACTCTTCGGGGACGCCGTCGCCTTGGGCTACATCGTGTCGGAACCTCTGACTCGAGGTGTGTGTGTGTATACGGACGAACAAGCTCGAGTCAGCCGCAGCAATGGCGCGGAAAGGAAGTCGAAAGGTCCGCACCGGATGTTTGACTTGCAAGTAAGTGCTCTTCCAACACGAAAGCTCCAGCTTTTCTTGTGGTCGATCGAACGGCGCTGACTCGCGACCGTTCAGAATCCGCAAGATCAAGTGTGACGAGGGCAAGCCGTTCTGTAATCGATGCACCAGCACCGGCCGCAAATGCGACGGGTACTCGACCGAGCCGGCCACGGTGCTCCGGTGGCAAAGGCCGCAGACGCTCCAGTACGAGGGGTCCTCGAGCAGCGACGAGGAGGCGAGAGCGCTGCAGTACTACTGCGAGCGCGTCGCGCCGGTGCTCGCGGGGCCCACGAACCCCTATTTCTGGACGCACCTCGTCGTGCAGTTCAGCAACTTCGAGCCGGCCGTCAAGCACTCCGTCATCGCCATCGGCCTCCTCTTCGGCGACCTCGAGGCCGGCATCGACCCGCACTCCGACGAGGTCGCCCTGCGGCACTACAACGCCGCCATCTTCGAGCTCAAGCCGGTGCAGAACAAGGGGCTCGTCCTCCTCGTCTGCCTCCTCTTCGTCTGCATCGAGCTGCTGCAGTCCAACCGCGACGCCGCCGTGCGCCACTGCAACCACGGCCTCGCCATCCTCGAGATCTCGTGCTCCCAGCCGTGGATACGCGAGCACCTGCTGCCCATCTTCCGCCGCCTGAGCCTGCTGCCCGCCATGTACGGGAGCCCCGGGCACGAGTTCCCCGACCTCGCGATCCTGCGCTGCCCGCTGCCGACCGCCTTCGCCGACTACGGACACGCCCAGGCCGCCGTCGACGACCTCTCCAACCAGACGGCGCTGCTCGTCCACCACGGCGAGGAGTACCGCGTCGGGGCCCTGCGCCGCGAGATCCCCACGCCCGAGCTGCTCGAGCTGCAGGCCGCCGTGTCCTCATCACTGAGCCGCTGGTACGCCCTGTTCGAGGACCTGGACGCGCGGTGTAAGTACGCGCCGGACACCCGCATCAGGGGGGCGCCACGAGCCTACGTGCTCATGCGGTACGAAGTATGTCGCGTCTGGGCCGACGCGGCCTTCTCCGCCGACGAGACGGCCTACGACGCACACGTCGACAGCCTCCGCAAGATCGTCGAGAGGGCGTCTAAGCTAGCGGAATCACTGGGCGGCGCAGCCCCGCCGTCATTCACATTCGAAGGCGGCTTCGTACCGATGCTCTTCTTCATCGCAACGAAGTGCCGCGCGCTGGACGTTCGGCTTGAGGCGCTGCGACTAATGAGCGCCATCGGCTCGCCGCGGGAAGTGATGATGGATAGGGGGGAGTTACACGCCATCGGCCGCCGCGTCGTCGAGCTCGAGCACGGCGTCGGCCTGGACGCTTGGGGCCAGCTGCAGTTGACGGGGCCGGAGTCGCGTATGGGTCTCCCACCCGACCAGATGAGAGTGCGGCAGTACGTGCCGGACCAGGGGATCCCGTGGCTCTGCTCGGGCTTCCAGGGGACGGGTCCCAGAGCCGGGTTTCTCATGAGGACGCCTGAGGACGCCATCTACCTACACGAGGAGGCCATGGCTGACATCCATCCGCAGTATCTACTCGATGCAACCTACGAGTCGTACTCTAGCAGCCCGGGTAGTAGCATGGACGTATGAAAACGAACATAGCAGAAGGGGGCATCTTGTAAATAGTTATTGGTATTCTTCATCACGGCGGCGCAGAAAGGGGCATATGGGAGGCGAACTATGCTTTCTACATAGGAGTTTTGTCTTTCGGGGCTTCAAAGGGCGTTTTTGGGGGCACAGGAAGTTTCACGGGGCGTTGGGGAACGGAAGTTCCGGGTGTATTAATGTGACTGCCAAGACAGACACAGCAGAGAATCACACAATAACAACTCTCGAAGTTGTTTCAGTAATCTTCGAATATCTCTGTCCAGGAGGATTCCCGCCAAACAGTCACGCCCAGTCAGTCTGGGCTGGCCAAAAAGTGTCAGTTCCTGGATTTCTGCTGCCTAGTGCAACTTCACGGCTCCAGATCGCCCACCTCTGGCAACAAGGCGGCCACCATCGCAGATCTAAAACCATAATTACACTCTACGGTGTAAGATGGACCAGATCCTAGCTCCTTTTTTGGCCCCACCCCCCAGCTCCCGACAAATGATGACGCCGGCTGTCATCGATTCCACAGCGAGTCCGATGTCGACCCACTCGGCTGAGGTCGGGTCCTAAGACTTCGTCACTTGCGTGTGGGCTCCCAAACCACTCTCGGCCTTCTAGGTAGGCGTCACGACCTGCAAATCCATGTCATTACAACAACCAATAAACGGAAAGGTTGAAAGATATCACGCACCGCTGAAGTCCACCGCCGAAGTCCACCGCCGGAGTCTTGGTCGATCTGCCCGAGACTCAAGGGGGCAAGAAATTCAGCAACCAGGCATGTGAGCCAGATCAGATCGAGCCCTACCTAGAACGACAAGAACGACAGTGATAACATAATGGCAGCGGTGAAGACGTTTGGCTGAGACTGAGCACTGGACCGGGGCCCGTAGAGTATAGCGTTCCATTGACGTAGTCTGAAATGACGAGACATCGCGAAGCGGAACCGCATGATGAGGCAAAGAACAGTCCATTTGAGTTTCGAAAGATGTTGCATAGAAATACAGAGCCTTGCCATGTAGCTTGTTAAAAAATATCATGCGAACAGTTCGCAACCTTGAACAACCTTTGCCCGAGTGCGGGGCCGAAACGGCTGCAGCGAGTAGAGATTCCGCCAGGAACCCAGGCATACTGAATGAAGCCTTCAAAGACGAATGAACTGTAGATGAATGAACTGTAGACGAATGAACTGTAGATGAATGAACTGTAGACGAATGAACTGTAGACGAATGAACTGTAGACGAATGAACTGTAGACGAATGAACTGTAGACGAATGAACTGTAGTAACCATAGCCTGCTTTCGATGAATCAAGGCAAAAGAGAAGACTCAATTGTAAAAACTACGAGCGGAACACTGGCGTTTCCAAAACATGAGGCCCACAAGCATAGTTGAATAATAGCAGCTTCCACACCCTACTAAGCCTTGATCCAATCCGGGCCCACAAACAACACCATATCTTTACTCGTCCTACTTGTTCAAAACGCAATTTCAATCAGCGAAAGAAGGAAACAGAAAAAAGACAGCAACTGCGCATCAAAATTGCAAAAGAGAAACTCCTCGACGGGGAATTGAACCCCGGTCCCCTGCGAATCGCTTTCCTTGAGAAATGACAAGCAGATATCCTCACCACTAGACTATCGGGGATGTGGATCACCTTGGTGCGATGACTGACAACCCGCTCGAAGCGTACAAGATTGCCGTAGACGAGCACTCACAGACAGTTCACAGGTCGAATGCTGTGTCATGAAGTTGCCAATGACTCAGTTTTAACTAATTTGACTCGAATATCTGGTCGTTCAATTTAGAGTTTCAGTTCTCGGGTTTGTGGCTTCGTGGCTTTCGCTAGTAGATTCTTGGCCGTTGTGGATGCGCCTGTTCTGCATGTGGATCAAGATGAAGTGTAGTCGTTGAAGACGACACTCAAGTTATGAACGTCCTGCCACTATTCGATATGCGTTTTAACTCTTTTAGCATTCCATGTTGCATCAGTTCCGCGATTGGACCTATGTACCGAGGACCTTTCCGAACCTTGAGTTCTGTCAGTTCCGGCCTAGGTACGCGAGTCGCTGGGAGTGGCCGGCCATCTGAAGCATCTTGAAGCACTAACCGCCAATCACACTCTATCGCGGATGGCTACCGTTTGTTTGCCGCCACGTAGATCATCCAGTCTCGTTTCACTTGCTCGAACCTTGATGCTTTCACTACCATGCTTCCCCGCACCGCCTCAAAGAGAGGGCGCCCCGGATTCGGATTCGAGTCTCTCAGATCCCGACTGGAGCACTCAGTTCTTTGACGAGGTCCAAGCGAAAATAAAGTGTTAGACAGTGGCTAGCCGCTGCGGACAGTTCCGACGATGTAACCGGTCTCAATTGCCGTTTACCGTTGTACTTTTTAACATGCCCGCATTCTTTCCGCGGGAGGAAATGAATTTTCGTCCCGTTGTGATATAAGGACGCATCCAATCTTCTTCGAGCTCCTTTCACTGCATTCTACTGCTTCTCTATTTCAATTGAGATTGCTTCTCTTCATTATGCCTAGCACCGCCCCCGCAACGTTAGCCGCCAACTCTAACCCTATTCTACGGAGTGTCAAGGCCAGCGACGACGTCGTTGAGCACGTAGAGCACGTCGAGCAAGCTGCCAGCCCCCCCTCGGCCGACGAGACGACGAAAGCAATGGCATACGACAGCCAGTCAAAGAACATCGAGACCGTTGCCTACGTGGTAGAAGAGGTTAATGCCCCCTTCAAGCTGGTCCCAATCATCCTCGACGAGATCCGGCCAAATGAGGTCCTCGTCGAGATGAAATACAGCGGCGTCTGTAAGTCAATCTCGCAGCCCCGGAACAACTGTCAAGCGAGACTCACATAGCCCTCGCCTCAGGCCACACAGACGTCGTTACGCAGCAGGGCGGCCTTCCGATGGTCGAGTTCCCCGCCATCTTCGGCCACGAAGGCGCCGGCATCGTCCGCGCCATCGGCAAGGACGTCAAGATCAAAGACCTCCGCCCCGGCGACGCCGTCCTGCTCTCCTTCACCAGCTGCGGCGCGTGCGGCACCTGCGCCGCCGGCCACACGGCGCTCTGCCCGGCCTCAACCAAACTCAACGTCGGCTCTGTGCGTCCGTCCGACAGCAGCACGCCCGCGCGCCTCGCCGCCGACGGGCGGTCCGTACGAAGCCAGTTCTTCGGGCACTCGTCCTTCGCGAAAATGTCCGTCGTCAAGGCTCAGTCCGTCGTGCGCTGCCCGGACTCCGCGATCTCGCAGATGGATGTGTACGCCCCGCTGGGATGCGGATTGCAGACCGGCGCGGGCACCGTTCTGAACGTGATGAAGCCCGGGAAAGACTCCTCCGTCGTCATCTTCGGGCTCGGAAGCGTGGGGCTCGCGGCGATGATGGCGGCGTGGTACTTAGAGGTGCGCCAGATCGTTGCCATCGACATCGTCCAAAGCCGGTTAGAGCTCGCCAAGGTGCTTGGGGCAACCCATGCGATCAACTCCAAAGAAAGCCAGGACATCGTCCGAGACATCAAGAACGCCACGAACGGAGGCCCTGACTTTGCCATGGACTGCACTGGCGTGTTGAAAGTCATCGAGGACGTGGTTGCGTGCATCAAGCCACTGGGAACCGCCGTCATGGTCGGGGTGCCGCCGCCAGGAGCGGATATCAAGATCGACGCCCAAACTTTCTTGCTGGAAAACAAGAAGCTCATCGGCGTGATCGAGGGCGACTCTTATCCGCCCGACTTCATCCCCAAGCTGATCAGCATGCACCAAGAGGGGAAGTTCCCTATCGATAGACTGCGTAAGGTCTATCCTGCCTCGGAGTTGAACCAAGCGATCAAAGACATGCATAGTGGCCAGGTACGTACAGAGCTTCTCAGATAGACTATGGTGTCTCGCGCTAAATATTTCAAAAGGTCATCAAACCAGTCATTCAATGGGGCTGAGGTTCTTTGGGTTTTGAAAACAGTCGGCTCTCGCTGGACATCGCTCGGCTGCCCTGCTGCCCAGATCGAAGCAGAAACATGTGTCAAGAGTTCACAGTCACTTTGGAAATTACCAGGTGGCTCTCGCAGAATTACCTACAGCGGCAGTGATTGTAGTATGTGCTAAAAACAAAATTTGTACATTGAAATAACCCCTCTTCCAAACCCAGACAAGCCGCCGTCTTAGTAAACAACGGGCCAGTTGTTCTCGTAGCGGATGAGGTTGATGCCCAGAAGGGCCTCGTTGGCGGCGTTGTAGTAGTGGTACACGAGCACGTCGGCGTCCGCGTCAGTGAAGACGGCCGGGTGGCCGGGGCCGTTGATCGAGCCGTGGCTGGCCATGACCTCGGTGCCGCCGCCGTTCATCATGTTGACGCCGTTCTTGTCGACGTAGGGGCCCTTGACGTTCGTGGAGCGGCCGACCATGACGCGGTAGGTGCTGGAGGAGCCGCGGCAGCAGCGGTCGAACGACACCCACAGGTAGTAGTAGTTGCCGCGGCGGGTGATGAAGGGGGCCTCGATCGGGTTCTCCGCAACGGAGGGGCGGGTGGCGAGCGAGGTGAGGCTGGAGCCGGTTCGCTTTCCCGTGCTGGGGTTGAGCTCGATCATCTTGATGCCGGACCAGAAGGAGCCGAAGGAGAGCCACCACTTGCCCGAGGCGTCGACGATGAGGTTGGGGTCGATGGCGTTGTAGTTGCTGTTGTCGTTGGTCTCGATGATGAGGCCCTGGTTCGTCCACGAGCCGGGAGCGGCGGTGGTGCTCGTGGCGAGGAAGATGGCCGACTTGCTGGAGCCGAAGGTCGATGCCGAGTAGTACATGTAGAAGCGGCCGTTGTGGTAGGAGATGTCGGGCGCCCAGAGGTTGGTATCGCCGTTAGTGTAGGGCGTCGTCCACGACGCGCCGTTGGGGAACGCCGCGCCGACGTCGCGCCACGCGGTGCGGTCGGTCGAGGTCTTGAGGGCGATGTTCGCACCGGTGTGCGCCATGAAGTAGGTGTTGCCCTGCTTGACGACAGTCGGGTCGTGGACTCTGGTGCTGCCGGACACGGGACCCGGGTTGGGATACTGCGCGAGCACGCCAGGTGCCAGGAGCATGGCGGCAGCCACGCCACCGAGGAGTTGCTTCAGCATGGGCAACATCGTGAGAGGAATTCCGGAAAGGCGTTCTATTTGGTCTCTTGGCTGTGTACGTGCCGGTTCCTCCGGGTAAAGAGGCTTTGCGGCTTATGCGGGAGTGTCGAAAGAGAAGTCGAAACAAGTTCCTGCTTCGAACATTCTATCATAAGATCGACGGACGATAAGTCCGACTCGTCTTTTTGTATTCTTCAGTCTCTAGAGTCTCCTGTTGCTGTTCCACGTTTCTCCCAAACTGGAGATTCGACTTCCCCTGCCAAGTGACCTGCAACTCCCAAGCGCCCCACGGAATATTAATCACCTCGGCGGACATCCATGTTCCGTTTCGCGGGGGAAGCGCGCCATTCAGAAATCGCGCCGGCAGTGCTAGCAGGGAATACCACCCAAGCGGTAGCCAAGCCAGACCCCGGTCTCCGAGCACCAAGCCGGTTGGCTGTCAAGATCTTGGAGGCCGGCGGGAGGAGAAGGTCTCGCCTGCATCAAATGAAGGGGTAGAGTTGATTAAGGAATGTCTCAGAAGGAATCAATCCGGCGAAATCTTCCGTCCACAATTGTGAGCTGTCGGCACCTTGGCCCTACCGAGCGGCAGTCTTGCTGACCACGAGGTGCTCGAACCAGACGGAGTTTTTTAAGCTTGAATTGGTTTTAGTGGGCTCACTGCTGATCCGTCCGTTGCGAAGTGAGATCCGAACCATCCGCTGGTTATGAGCGATCATTCCCCAAGCTGGTGAGGATCAGCATCATCACCACATGGATCTCCAGCAATCAACTCCCAAGCTGCGAATTCCACGAACGGACTCCTTTGATTCACGACCTGCATATTGGTTATGGGATTCACGATGGTATTTGTACGGTGCCCACATATACCCCCGTTCCCTCTGTTCACGAGACCTTGGCGGCAAGGACATGGGTGTAAAATTCTAACCGCACCTAACATGAAGGAACAAGAGCGTGTTTTCGGCCTGGGATGGGGAATGTGTGTCACCTCAGCTCCTCCATAGCGGCCGCGGTCCGCCTGCAATGGAGAGTCTCGTCCTATGTCTCACCGAGTTCATTTAGTGCCATGGTTCGGCGAGTCAGCCGGAACTGGGCAACGTGCTGTCTGGGAATGGGCTCTAGAGCGCCTCTAGAACCGGTTTCTCATCCACGACCCTGCTCCGCTACGGAGTGTAGATTAAGGGGGAAAGTAGTAGCTAGCTCCCTTGCGTCGGGAATAGTTCCTAGTTCAACAACGTATCGCCAATATATTGACACGAAACATCCGGTTTGGTGGGGCTGCGGAACAACTGGGCAGGTCAGGGGTCTTTCGGAATTCAGTCAACATGAGAGCAAGTTGCTAAAAAGCTCATTCCCAATGGTACAATTTGTCAACTACTTCTCCAAGTATCTCGGTGTTACCACTTTATAATTGGTCGCTTTATGATGGATTTTGACCTGGATACCTCGTGATCGCCAGGCCCGAAGTGGTTGAGCTTGGCGATTGCCGCGTTCGTCTCCTCCCTCATGAAGTCCCCCCAGAACCAGATGCCCTTCATCTGCCCGTCGCGCTTGTTGATGTGCTCCTTCATCTTGGTCTGCAGCCGGGACGCCGTCGAGGAGTGCAGTATCCACGGCCTGTCGTCCGTCGGCCCGTGCCGCAGGCACGCGCCTAGCACGATGCGCCGCGCCAGGTGCCTACTCTCGAGATCGCTCGAGATCTGCTTCCACCGCGCCTCGACCAGGTCCGCGGCGCTCGAGATCTCGGCGGCCGTGCAGCTGTACTGAGGCACCCCGGCCTGCCTCGCCAGGACCGAGCGGAAGTCGAGGCACCAGTCCTCGCCGGGCTCCGAGTTCCACCCGCGGAGCACGACGATCTTGCCCTTGGCTTCCCGGAGCGTCGGCCACTTCGTGTCGACGTAGAAGGTTTTCCTGTCGCTGAACAGCTCCCTCATGTGGGCGTCGAAGGAGGTCTTGGGGGACGTGCAGTCGAGGTGCGCGCAGGAGCGGCTGAACAGGACCAGGACAGTCTCGGAGTCGTTGACCTTGAGAAACTTCTTGATCGTCGCCAGGGCGTTCTCCACCTCCTGGCCCGCGATTGTGAGGTCGTCGTAGGCGATGAAGTCGTGTCCTTCGCTGCAGCCCAGTTCCAGGAGGCGAATGCCCCTGTGCAGCTGTTTGCGGATGGTGTCCTCGTGGTGCATGTGCATGAGGAGCATGTTTTCTTTAACCGCATCATCATGGTCGACGTTGGGTTCCAGCCAGGCCTCGGTCACGTCCTTTGCTACTGCACTGCTGCGGCGAGTTCCCGGTAACGTAAGGCTTTCGAGACTCAGATCCTCGTCCAGGTATTTCATCCAGGTAGCCCCGAAATCCTCTCTGCGTGAAATTTGATGTCAGCCACCGTCTTTGCTCTCTTCATGGTAAACAAACAGCGTTCATACTTGAGCTTGAATTCGTATTGCCTCATTGACCAGTTTTCGTGTGCGCCCTCGGTCTTTGCAATGGCCAGCTTTGCACTGTCAAGTCGTCAGCCAGTTGGATCCCAGCGAGATCAATCGTCACGGGCTCCAACTTACGTCTCCTTCGTGAGTTTGGGATCGGTGCACTGAAACGTTCCCGCCAGGATGACGTAGTATTCGTAGAAACATGTCGTCCTCGCTAATGGGTTGTAGGAATGGAGGCGACCCTTGTCGTGCTTAATCCACCGAGCACCGGGCATAGGCTTGAAGTCAACGCCATCCTGCATCCACATGAGGATATGGTGGTGCGGGTACTTCTTGCGGAGCTCCCCGAACGGCTTCCGGAGGTTGACGTCGATCTCGTTGGTGATGCCTACTGCCATGGCTGCGACTGTATTGAGGAATGGACTTGTAGATCGGGAATGCTTTCGAACATGGAGAAGGAATGCAGTGTCGCATGTGGTTCGAGCTTGGGGTTATATACGCGGGTCGATCGTCGTGGACGTTGGGCCGTCCCACGTTGTCCAGACCCCAGTTGCCCAGGAGCCGGGACAGAAACGCATGCATCCGGGTCCATGGCGCCCGTGTTTCGGGCCGCGGTGTCTCTCTCGGAGCAACCAGACATAAACGGGTGAGACAACGTGTCTTCAACCGCGTTCAGTTCTTCAGCCAACCACAGTCAGTTCAGCTGCCAAAGAGTGCGACGCTTCCGGACAGAGACACGTGTGAATACTGACAGCGGTTGCTCCCGAGGGCAGGGTTAGCTGGCATGATATACTTAACTGCCGCGTCGGCCTCGAGTAACGCCTAGCTCGATGTCTAAATCGGCACGTCTCTCATACTTCTGGGTCTTTTCTCGACCCTCCATCCCACAATGACGACATCGGACGCGAATAGGCCCGAAGGCGTGGGCGAAGAATCGTTCAGAGATGCCATTGGAGCACCCGGTGCGGTGGTAGTCTTTGAAAGGGTCGCAAGGGCATCCCAGGCACCCAAAGATGACCCAGCTCCCAGTAACGCAAAGGGTGTCATCGGCCTGTCTGCCCTGCTGCAGAAATGCGGGAGGAGCGAGGACAGCGAGTGGGAAAGTGTTACCATGGCTGACATCAAAAAGGCCATGGTCGACATTGGTATAGGCCGCGCGACGAATCAAATCGACTTTTGGAGCAATGGTAGCCGCAAGTTGCTCGACGACGGCCTCACGTTTCCTCACTACATTCAGGCGGTCTGGGTTAAAACAGCGTCTACTACCAAAAGTATCCGCGTGATCTACGATCTGAGAAAAGGCTTCGATGAGCAGACAGTTCAGGAGGTATACAAGTCGGGCAACTTCACCATCAAGTTCGTCCAAGTCCAAGGGAAGACGGGGGATGGTGAGGTCGGCGTCGGTTCGATGCTGATTATGAAATCCCCACCCAAGGATAAGAGCCACGATGGACTGCGTGGCTTTGACGAGATCAAGGCTTGGGTGTTGAGTTCCTTCCGTACCAGCATCGACACTATGTAGGCAACACCTCTTTTCTTTGCAAAGATGTAAAATTCACTAATACCTAATCGCAGGTCGCAACTTGCCCGGAAACATCAGTTCTGCCTACGGGACGGGACTCCAGTCGCTGATACGATGACTTTCAAGCACTATGTTGACATGCTCGTGAGGCACTTCTCGGCCTGCAAGTCTGCCGCTTACTGATCGAGTCTCAGGACGAGAGCTGTCCGTTTGATGTCAACGTTCCGTCCATAAATTTACGTTTCAAGGACGTCGATTCGGCGTTCAACGGCGGAGACGCGGCAAAGGCGGCTCTAGCAGCGATGGCTTTGAGCCCCCCAACTCAGATCGAGGTAGGTGACCTTACACTTGTAACAACAAAAGAACGATGGAGGTTCAAACAGAAACTCACCGAGTCAGCAGGCCCCAGCCGCACTCGTCGCCGCCGCTTCTGCTCCCGGTTTCATGGAAAGGAATCCATCGAAAATCATGGAGATGGCAAAGATTGAGATGTCTACCAACGCCAGGTCTGTACTTCACTGGCGCCGTCTTCGTTGTTATTTAGTTTCCCAGCATCTTCCGAATCTTGGACTCTTCTGACCAGTAGCGAGCAGCTCACCCGCGTCTCTGGATGAGGCCAATTGGAGCCGCGTCATGAAGAACTGCAATGTTATGCACGGTTGGTACTTGGATCGGCAGACCAATCAGATCAAGATGGCCCCAAAACCTGGTAAGGAAATGTTCACAACTCTGCAATGCTGAGCTAACTGCAATTAGCCTTTGCCCTCAAGACGGGGCTCAACCTCCATTTACCCGAAGTCAGTTGAGTCAACATCCTTGTGTGAAGTGTTTCTCAACCCCATGAGACATCAGTCACTATGCTCATCTGCATGTCGTGAGATTAAAACTGACTTGCTCACCAGCGCGAACACAAACCAGTCAACCGGAACTCAGATCGTTGCTGCGCCCCTGACGCCATACCAAATTACTTCGTCAACGACGGCACCAAGATCGACATCATCGTGGTCGAGGACGACATGCGCAGCTCCATGGTCCGGAACAACTTCGAAAAGTCCTCCGTAGACGCAAAGACCGGCGGCGGGTACGCCAGTCTCGGGATCGGGGTGACCGCCGGATCGTCGCGGGAGATCCAGAAGGGGACGAAGAAGGAGAAGAAGAAGTTCGCCCAAAAGATGATCGGGCAGTATATGGTACGTATTCTTGAGAACCGACGAGTAGTAGCAGGAAAGATCAAGTCTGTCCATGGTCGAAAGGTTGCTGACAGTGAAGGAACTTTAAGTTGCCTCGAGTCACACTAATACTCAACCCCGATGACCTCATTGTCACCGATGAGGCCAAAGAAGCAGCCAAGGAGATCGAAGACAAGAAGGACGGCGCCCTGATTCGCAAGTTTCACCAACGATTCGGTCAGTTAACTTGAAATAATGAGGTCCAGGAAGCCTTTTGGTTTGTAGTATCTCTGACTTGGACTCGCAGGAGAGTTCTTCTCGCACGAAGTAACCATCGGTGGGATGCTCACGTCGACCAAGACTTGGGAGGGCAGCGAAACCATCAAGGACGAAAAGAAGAAGGAGGACTTCAAACAAACGATCGGCCTCGCTGTTACCACTGTAAGTTTGAAAGACATCACTCTCGGAGGCTGGTTGGTTGTTGGACATTTTCAACGTTGCTGACGAAGTGACCCATAGCCCGTCGACATTGGCCTTGAATCCAAAAGCGACAAAACAGTTGGTCAAGACGAGAGTCTCACCGCCGCGTCCAGAGACACCACCGATCGAGTTGTTTTCGAAGCCGTCGGAGGCAACACCATCCTGGCTTCCAAGTAAGTCGCCACTTTTTACCCCCCCCTCCCTTCTAACTTAAACCTACCATGGATGCTCATAGTAAGATAGTCCACAACAGTGGTGCGCTACAGTGGGAAACCACGACAACTGGAGAGTGATAGAGGCACGTTGTCCAGCTCGTATCTCCTGGAGCGCAAGGGTTGCGGAAAGCTAACAACGTCCTGAACCAGCGTGCGGAACTGAAGAGGCTCATCGAGTCCATGGCCGATTCCGCGAGCCGAGACATGAAGGACATAGTCAAGTGGTTCTCGAGAGAGGTCCCGCCTCCAGTATCCCAATTCATGCAGATCCCTCCGTTACGGGACGCATTCGTCCAGCTTCGCCTTAAGAACATGACGTCAGACGACAAGTATCAATACCTCGTCTACCAGCACCACAAAAAGCCAACGTCCATCAAGATAACCAGTAATCCATCCATTGTGCCGAAAATGTAAGAGACGGGCACGACCGATTCAGCTTCTTTCCCTAGGCGTCTCCAGTTCCGCCTACTGACCATCTACAAAAAAGTTTTCGAGGACCACGAGTCATACCGTATGATGACACATGGGGCCCGCAAGATGGCATCTGGGTTATCAAGCACCGTGACGACGGAGTTGTAAGCCCACCCCTCCCCCCCCCCCGAGCGGGAATCTGCCGCCTAATCATTCCAACTGACCTTTGACAAATTTTCACAAGCTTGTGGACGGATCAAGGGTAACCATCCGCACGACCGACTTCGAGCATAGGTTCCTCTCCGTCCTCCGCACCTCCGAGTACTTCTTCACCCCCTGCATCACGACCTCGGGCCACGAGCCGGTCTGGCGGGTCCGCTTCCTGAAGGACCACACCAAGCCCCTCCCGCAGTCGAAGTCAATGAAGGGCCTCCCCGTGAAGGAGAACGGCCGGTTCTGCCTGACGTACGAGTTCGCCGACAACCCGTACGGGTTCCGCGACTTCACCAAGGACGAGAGGGGCTTCAGCGAGCGCGTCGCACCGCGCACGGGCTGTGGCCGGCTGGTCCTCGTCCGGCCCTCGGGCACCGCCCAGGGCTGG
Source organism: Colletotrichum musicola (assembly GCA_014235935.1). Lineage (NCBI taxonomy): Eukaryota > Fungi > Ascomycota > Sordariomycetes > Glomerellales > Glomerellaceae > Colletotrichum > Colletotrichum musicola. The sequence goes on from WIGM01000193.1 coordinate 50,328, forward strand.
GAGGACCGCACCATCTTCCTCCTCGACACGGAGAGCCGCGACGCGGAGGGGACCGTGCGGGTGGACGGTAACACCGACGTCAAGGTGACGGCTGCGATGTTTTACTTGGATATCCTTGGTGAGTTTCTGTCGAGGCCGCATTGCACAAAGGCTGCCATTTCTGTTGATTTTGGTTGTTACCTGACATTTGATTGTAGCTTCCGATGGCTCCGATCGAGAGAAGGACATTCTGATACCCGAAGACACCGAAAATGCGGAGGAAGACGCTATGAAGATGATGAGGGTAAAGACGGAACCCGCCCCTCATGTCAACGGTCGTCATTGAGAAGATGGATATGTGTGCAACATCGAGCCCATGGATGAATATCGCTACGGTGTATCACTAGTTCTATATGTGTAATCTCAAACTAGGCATGAATATTTTGGAAAAGTTTCGCTTTTCTGAGCAAACGGCTGTCTATACCAGACGGGTTGAGCCTGCTGCGGCTGGTACGGCCTTGGCCACTGAACTTCTCTTCTGGAGGAACGTCAACACTCTAGAAGAAATTTTAACTTGCTGTGAGGGATCACGGTGAATTCTATGAATGGCACTAAGGTACCTACTCGCTACTAAACTACCCCTGGGTGGCCTACGCCGTCACGGTGTTCTAAGTAGTCTCGCCATGCTACACCTTGTGGCATGCATTCACAATCCTCTGCACCTTTTTGTCGTTCTCCACGAAATGGTCCCCAAACTTGGCAATGTCCGAAGCCGACAAACCCCTGCGCGCCTTGGCCGCCTCCCCGAACGCCACCTTCTCTGACTTCACGCCGGTCCCGAAGCCGCCCACCAGCAGGCCGAGGATAGCGAAAGGGGCCGACGTCGGGTCCTGTACGATATCGTACGCGGTCAGGCCCGCGGAACCGACGATATCGACGAGGGCCGCGATGCGGGAGACCATGGCAACCCCACCGAAGAGCGCCCCTCCGGCCTCGCCGACGAATGGGATCGCTATCAGGACGATGGTCAAGATCTCGAGGATGAGCCTCTTCTTGTTCTCCTCCAGAACCTGCGTGCCGATGGCTTTGATGCTGTCCATGCTACGGATTGCCTGCTCCAGCATCAAAACGGGCATGCTCGCCGCCATGACGAGATCGCCGCTGTTGGCCTCGTTGGTGTGAAGCGTCAGGTCGATCTGGGCGACCATCAGCGAGCTTGCGAGTGCCGACATCTGGGGCATCGCGGCCTCAATGACCTCCTTGGGATTGGGGACGTTGATCTACGATTGTACGAGGTTAGTGAGTTCGTTTCGAAAGGTGCGTGGGTGTGGGCTGCAAATCCTGTCTGACTTACCTTGTCTCTGCCGATCGAGGTAGGGGCATTAGTCTTCGTGTGCTTCAGCTTGGTACAGGGACGGGATCCAAGACCCGGCCTGTCTGACCCTGCGTCGCGGCAGGTCGGCGGTAGCTCAACGGTGCCAAACGTGATCCAGCCCTTCTCAATACCCAACTTGTCGAGCGCAGCCGCATAGAAGCCGTCCGAGTCGCGCAGCGAGTACTCGATTTTCCAGGTTCCATCCTGGAACTTGTTGAGGCCGAGATACTGGCAGCCCATCTTATCATATTTGTGACCAGATAACGTGAGAACGCAGTCAAAATACTTGTTCCCCTCGCCAGTGTCGACTGCCATGAACGAGTCAAGCCGCGGCCCGACGCTGTCCTTGACCCATCCCTCGTAGGCGTTGTACAGTTCGTCGTACCCCTTAGCGCTTGCGGCAAACTCGTCGGCGAAGCCAAGAAGCGTCGAGAAAAGAATGTTGAGCGTCCATTGATTCCAGCAGATGGATGGTATGCTGCCACTGTCGACCGCGCTCACCATGTCGTCTAAATTAGCAGGAGCCTTTGACGGATCGCAGGTCAGATCGCCTGGGTCCGTGTTGTCAAAGTACTCCTCCTCGACGAAGTCGTAATAAGGACCGTACCCGAGCTTGATAAAATCGACGTCCCCGAAGCAGACTTTGTCGGGACAGAAGCCACGAGCACAAGCGTAACTGCACAAGCCATAGTCGTTGACGCCCAGGGTGCTGGCCGTGGAAGTTGTGTTGGGGTTCAGCAGGTCGAGGAAGCCGGTGGAGAGACAGCGGCATACGCCGATGGGACAGAAGCCGTGGGCGCAGGTGAACTGACAAAGCTTGTCGAACTTTGCGTCGAAAGACTTGCCCTCCGTGCAGTAAGGAGGATCGAAGAGAGACTCTGGCCAGACGGGCAGGGCAACCTGGGTTGTTGTGCAGGAGGTCTCGGGACAAAAGCCGTAGTCGCATGCAAACGAGCACAGCCCACCGAAGCCGTTCCAGCGCGAGCAGTCGTTCGAGATGGCCTCTCCAGTGAGGTACAGATTCAGATCCGGCCTGGTGATTTCGACCTGCACCTCTCCCTCGTGACCGCCAGGGTCGCATTGCCCGAGATACATGCCGACGCCGTCGTCCTCCGGGCCCTGGTAGAACTTGCCCTCTACCGAGTTGCCGCCGATGATGCATCTGACCTTGGCCTTCTTGCTGAGCAGGGCAATGAAGAAGATGACGTCGTCCATGACCTCTTCAGGCAAGTACTCGATCTGTAGCTGGGATGCGGTGTTTGCAACCGTGCCATTTCGGTCGCACCTTGTTCCAACGAGAGCAGGTACGAGCTTGTACCAGGCCACTGCCCTCTCAAAGTCGATGGAGCTGGCGTTGTTCTTGTACATATCGATGACGAAAGGCAGGATGTCTCTCCAGCCATCGTGGGGAAGGGTGTCGTAGTTGAACGGAGCCCGTCCAATCTCAAACGCGGCCATCGCGTGCTCCCTGACGGGCCCGATGTAGTGCGACTCGCCGTAGTCGTTCCATGAGATAATCTCGATGAACTCTGGCTGCCACCAGGATGCTTGGAACCAGCGATCGCCCCATATATGGTCTCCGCGCCATAACCAGTTCTTGTTGTACCCTGGGAGATTGGTGTAAAACCCAGCGCAGCCGCCAAAGCAAACAAAGCAAATCGGCCCCCCCTATTTGCTTATTTGCCTTAGCGCCACTAAATATTTGCTTATTTGGCCCTGTTGATAAATCTATCAAATTAAAGGTACGTGATTTTTTATATTACCCGATTAGGTAATAAATGAAGCTATCTAGAGATCCTATGGATGAACAACAAACCTATCGATCCCAGAGAGGGGTAATATATCCCTCTTTAGCCAATTCTTTGTTAACTGTAGCCGCTCAATACTTTCCGCCTTTATCGAGAGCCTTTGTAACGTTAGTGTTAATTTTGCTGTACTAAAGGCTCGCTCATAGTCTGACGCTATGGCTGGGATTGCGAAGATATTAAGGGCTAATTTACTTAACCGAGGGTACTGTGCTTGATGGTCTAGCCACCATTGCGTAGGGTTATCCGTCTCCTCTGGGGCTTGTCTGAGGTACGAGTTAAGCTCGTTAGACGTCACCCTTGCTTCCTGACTGCGACGACTTCTTAGCCATTGTCTAAAGTAATTATCCTTATGTGAGGATAGGGCTGACAAGGAGGTTAGTGCAGAGACTAGTGATGAGGCTGGTGAGGAGGCTAGTGATAAGGCCAATATATTGTTGTCCTTATACTACTTATTAAAGAAGTACTCTAGTTCCTTTTCTGTACTCCGTATTTATGTTTTTTGGCTATCTTTATTCTATACTTTTTTAAGGTAATTAAAACTAAAGGAGGGATAGAGAATAATTAAAGTAGTAAATAGGAGTAACTTAGTAAGAGCTGAGTAATACTTATTTAGTTTTTGTTAAGCTAGTTTAATAGAGGACTGAAGATTTATCTAGTACCCCTTCTAGAGGCAATAGAACTGTAAAGTAGCCTTAGTTCTTTACCGGGCCCAATTAACTTCGATGTGATCTGGAAGAGAGTTCTCGTTGAAGGGTCGCCGAGCTAACGACCTTAGAGTGCGACTGTTGCGAGTAAAGGGTTGCTGATTCTCCTCTTTATCGTCCTTATCCTCCTGTATAATAATAGGACTAATCTCGTAGTTATAGTAATTCTTTTACTCCTTGAGGTGTTCAAAGATATACTCTATACTAGTGATTACCTCCTAAAGGTGTCCATGACCGTCTCCCTTGCCCCACCCCTCTGTTCGTTTTGTCTGGAAAAAAAGGGGCTCGAGAAGACTCTTAACTTTAACGAGAACAAGCTAATCCTTATCCGTTAAGTGATTGGCGGTAGGAATTTGGAGGGAGGTTTTTTTATTGTTGAGATCTGAAAGGTAAGTCCGGATTTTATGCTTCTTTTCGACTGCCCTCTTAATCATCAAATAGGTCGAATTCCACCTAGTATCGTTGTTGAGGATTAACTATAGTTCCAACGAGCTTCTGGTAAAGAGACAATAATTGGAACTACCGTTAACTTCCTTTGCGACTTTTTTGAAGTATTCTGACCGTTATGGAGAAGTGCGGATGAATCTCACGATGTTCCGAAGCTTACCCACGGGCCCAGTCTTCCTCTAAAGCTTGAGATCTTTCTTATAGCGATAGACTGTCTGATAGAATTCCGACTTAGCTTTAAAGGTCTTAAAGTCGCTACCGAAAAAGAGGGACTTAGCTATAAGATTGAGGATGTGACCGTAATAGTATATTTGATGTGCTTTATAGTTATGTAAAGTTATTCTAGGGTTAATCTGTGGGTAAAAGGAGGCTAGGTAAGTATTGTTATTTGTAGTGTTGTTGTAGATTATTACTCCTATCCAGTTGACTAAGCCCTAATCCCTTATAGTATTCTTGAGAGTAGTCGTAAGGTTAATACTAGAGTGCTTTTTTTGTTGCTGAGTGAAGGTAATGAGGCGCGATTGGTGCTTCCCTTTTGAGTCGAGGAAGTGAGTAGTAATAGCTATAAAGGTATAAATGTTCGGCGAAGTCTATAGGTCGAAGGATAGATAAATCCTCGTGGAGGTATTGTGGAGTTTAGCTTTGACTGTTTTTTTACCTCGACTCTATACTGTCTTAAGGTGGTCAGTTATTGAGGTTTTACCCTATGGTACTTTAGCGAATAGATTAAAGTTGTGGAAGTGAAGGAGGCGCTGGAGGAAGGTATTGTCGAAGTGATTGAAGGGAAGGTCTTGACTAATAATTGTAGTAAGGGCGAGATCCCTGATACTAGTAACCTTCGATCGAGGGATACTTGAGGTGGTGAGGTGGGGACGTTGTGAAGGGGATGGTGTGGCTGTCTTATTGGAAGAGGGGTTATCCTTGTGTCTACTAATGGGGCTATAAGGGCTAATACGATGAACCCTTTATAAGATTAGTAAGTTGTGAATAGTTTTAGGAAAGTGAAGATTGACCGATGTAGATGCTCTTGAGTAGAGCTGGTGGTGACTGTAGAGAAGAATTTAGGCCGCCCCTTTTTGTTATATTGTCGGTAATATTAGTAGGCCGGCCTAGTTTCGTTGTTATGTGTGAGTTTAATAAGGAAGACTCTATAAGTCTAAACTTAAGTTATACGGCCTCTTCTATCCTTGTAAGATAGCTGTTCCTTAACGATGAATTGCTGATTCCCCTATATAATGGGTTAAAGATTAGAGATAGAGGGATTCGAAGGGAGGGTAGTAGCGCGACTAGTAGCAACTTGGGCTGAGACCCTTGCTGGTGGCTGCCCTAATTGGGTAAGGGTAGTCGGAGTAAGAGGCTCTATTATCTATGAATAGTCTTATTAGTAGACTATATAGGAAATAGAAAGTAATTTTATTTTGTATATATAATAGAAGTGGTAATAGTAATAGAGTTAGTAATAATAAGAGGATTAAGTAGGAGCTAGGAAGGTAAGGTTGAATGAAGTCGATGATGGAAATATAGCTAGATAAATGGGAAGAACGATGCCTTTTATCGTTAAAGAAGGTCTAGGAAATAAATTACCGATTAGTAGAGGGATAAAGGGACTAGTAGGTGAAGTATAGAGGGTAAAGTATTTAATAGAGGGAGACTAAAATCCAGTACGCTTATTAGTTAAAACACCTTAGTTATAAGTCAAATTAATTAATCCAAATCGGGGGGGCTGGCTTACTTATTTGGGTAGTCTGAATAGCTTCATTTGCTTGATTTAGTTGGACTTTGCGTTGTTGGCGTTGCTTTGGCGGCTGCGCTGGTAAAACCACGGGGATATAGGCATCATATAAGGTTTGCCGCCTAAGTAGTCTCTGTAGGACGCATCTGAATACGTCCACATATCCCAGTAACCCCAGGGCCAGGCCGCCCAGGAGAAAAGACCGTCAGCAACTCCTCCACCGGCGGTCATGGCCTTCTTGGCACCAAGGGAGGACCAATCCGGCATAAAGAAGCACCCGGTTTGTGCTTTGATGCTTATCCAGTCGTTGGCATTATCCGGGCCCTCGAAGGTAGAGACGAACGGTTTTCCGTTGTGATGGAAGTATGTCCCGCTAGAGGCGTACTTGGTGATGTACTCAATAACGGTATCCTGGGGCCAGGGACCTCGGCCAGCGTAGTCGAAGGAGAAGAAAAGTTGAAGGCCGACGGCAGAGGCGGCTGAAAAGGCAGCAACGAGTGCGCCCTCGTTCACGGCCTCTCCATAGGCCGTATTAAGCGCGAACGCATCAATGTGAGCCTTCTTCGCCTTGAGCATGTCGTCCGCCCAATCGCTAGAAGTGTAATTTTCAGTATTGCCAACCTAGATCTCAAGTTAGCTTGGAATTCCCAAGACGGCGTCAAGAGACTTGCCATCAAGTGAGCAAATACGGCTTTTGCCTGGGCCTGGGCTATCAAAGCTGCGGACACTGCGAACCGAAAAAGCAGCCTCATTGTGACGAAAAGTGAGTGAAATGCAGCGACGTAAAGGAGCGACTGAAAATGACAGAGAATCAGCGTCTGTGAAGAAAGCAAAAAGCCCAAGGGCACGAAAGTTTCAGTGGAACGGAAGGGAGACGTTTTTTACTACCAACACATTCAACGAGGCCAAAACATGCAGACTTGATGGCGACCAGTCGAGCCACCAGGCAACACGCCTTTCGGCCGGGGTTCCGAACCTCGCGCGGTCACTCATTATCCGACTCATGGCATCTTTCCATTCGCGCCGGGGTCGGTTTCGTTGGCTCCATCTTAGGCAGCGCTTGAAGTGATCTGGCCTCTGGCCGACTCTCGGCCTCACGGAGAGTCGGAGTGTATTCTCGAATGTGGGACTTTGTGATGTGACTCCTCTGCTGGGCAGGGTTTGAGATGATGGAAAGGGCAGAATCGGCTGAAGCCAGTCCTGAATCGCCTCACAGGCCGCATCGTTGGCGGATGCAATAGACTACCGGCCGAGCGACCAACGGGTCGCCGCTATTGTCTGAATCTGGCATGCTGCGCCGGCTCACTAATGCAGAAACTTTTTTGACGTATGGCTACCAACAGATGATGAAAGTTCTGGAGATCTTTGTTGGTGCTGTGTTGGAACAGGGAGGCAATCTCAAGATCTGCAGAGTCTAGGTAGGTCATGAATAGCAGAGGTCAATGGGTCCATGACTGTGGGCTTTGATCCGGTTCGAGATCCGAGACCAGGGCCTCGAAGCTTGAAGCAGTTTCTTGGCGAATACTACTCAAGAGAACGACGAATGATCGGATGGAGTGAGGCCCCATCCATGAGTTAAAATGGCGCAAGGGACCTGGCGAGATGCCTCTCGGTCAAACTCATAATTCGGCGTCAGCCGCAAGCAGCGGCTAGTGTTGGAACATCAGACGAATACCTAGGTGCCATCATTATCACCTGCCCGAAGCCAAAGCATCTCCAGGGCTGCCCGTTGGAGCATGAAATTGGCGGACTTTCGGATCCGACTATCTCTGGCCTCTGGTTGGCTCGGTATCAACCATGGCCCACGGCCCACGGCCTGTTGGCGTCGCCGATCACTCTGTGGAATCAAACTGGCCTCAGCCATCCCTGCAGGCAGGGTTCCCGAAGTGAAAACCAACAGACATTCTCACCGAGGGGCCCTCTGTTCAAGACCGGGTGTTGGTGGGTTGCCGGCATCCGACCAAAAGGGGCTGCTATCCGCGAGCGGAGATGACGAGGGACGAAATGGGAAAGTCTTTGCAAAGGCATGTTCGCAGGGTGCTCAAGGACGGAGTCGCTTGTCTAATTTTGCCAGGGTGGATTCCTCAGTGAGCTCCGCGAGGGTCACGAGCGGCTCGCGAGTCCCAACTTGTGCCTTCACGACGTGAGGAGGGCTGACGTTCCGCAGAAGACACCCAACAAGGTGAGGCGGAGTCTATTCTCCTGCTGAGAGCTTTCTGGCTGGTATTATAGGTGGTCATAATACGGAACTTGTCTCACACTGCCTCCGTTGTCCATCTTCCCGCCGTTCGACGTCTCTGTCGTTCATCACTTCTTGTTGTCTGTCATCTCTTCTGTTTATCACCTCAACCATCATGTGGTTTCGAACCTCGTGGATTCTTCTTGTGGTGGCTCACTTTTCTGTTCTCGCCGCCAGCAAGAGCGCCTCCGCTGCCTATGAAAAGATATGGCTGTACTACGCCTACCAAATCGCCTACAAGCTTGACGGCCCGAACCAGCGCTACATTCTACGCCAACTGGATCCCAAGGACAGACTTGACAGGAAGTACACAACCGCCATCAACAACGGAAACAGAGGATCTCTGAAGGACGGCATGATGACCTGGACCGAGTTCCAGTGGTCGCTGAACAATCTCCGGGGGCAGCCCAGTCTACCCGAACTCGAGGACGACTTGGATAAGACGGCGGCCAATATTTGGAACTCGGACATCAGGAACAAATTGATGGTCAACATCGCGGCATCGCACTACGAAGGGGAAGATGCGGGCGTCAAATATCATTCGTACATCGACAGCCTCGGCGCCATGATACGAAGAGCCCGCAGCGAAATCGGGGACAGCGCCATCGGGGAGGAAATGCTGAGGAAGACCAGAGAAGTTAGCGAGAAAATCGTCGATATGAGAGCTGCGGAATTCCGTCAAGACAGATACATAGGGGAGTTTCTCAGAACGAACTTTCCCGGCATAAGAGCTTACACCTACCAAGTATCGGACATAAGTAAGCAAACCTCCCCCGCCCCTGTCGTCCACGGCATCAGACGACGCAGTGCAATGGCGATGCACGCGCAGTCGATACAAAGAGGCCAATCGAGATTCTAGTGCGGTAGTTGCTGACCATGCGTGGGCGCAACTAGTCAAAAAAGAGGTTTACGACGTTGTGGATCTTGGGAGGACTCTGTACGCATTCGAGTCAGAGATTGCCATCAAGCTCGCCTTTGGTATGGACGGGGATACGACTGGGGCTTGGAGAAAACGATTTGTAGACTTTTTCAACAACTACGTCAAGGAAGCATTCAGCAACGGCCCGCCGATACCCGAAAGGGACCCTTTAGCCGAGGGGCATCGCACCGTTCTCACGGTATGGGAGCAGTGTCTGGAGGCCGCAGACAACCCGGTGTGCAAATAAACACAGGAGCAAGAAACCTGGACACTGGACAGCCGAAGACGCCGGGCAATGGAAGCTTGCCCTTGAGATGAGAAACCCTCGTGTTCTTTGCCGTTGATCAGCTTTCGGTAGCCGTTGAATATAAGCCACGAGTCGACTGTCTGAGCAATTCCTCCATTTTTGGCATTGACTTATTAAGCCACACTTTGTTTTGACGTCAGTTCTCTATTTGTCTCGGGGAGCACATTGTGAAAAACGAGACCGAAAGTGTCTTCTCAACCGCTCCCTGGACGGAAAGGAAAGGCTCGGGGCAAACCGGTAGACCAAGTGTTCTGAAGCCATCGGCAGCGACGCAGAAGCACTTCTTCGTGCAAATTTGGCCTCATCCATTACGGAAGGTGCAGCTTTTTCCAACCGCTCCAGTAGGGATTACGAATAGGTACCATGGTGCGGTTCCCGCGGTCCTCCACTGCTGGCGCACCCATGGTCTGGTCCATGGAATTACGCTGCAGGAGAGCCCTGACAGTGACTACTTGGAACCCTGAACCCTGGAGGACCCTGTGTGGAGCATACAAATATGGGCCCGGCCAAGACGGGATCTGGCTGCTTGGCAAGGCTTGTTAGTGTGTACTCCCTACTGGGTTAGACGAGGTCAAGTTGGCCAGTACCACATAGTACCAACCAACTGAATGACCCTTTCCAGCCTTTGGTTCTGGCTCACACTAAAGTGAAGAGCGAAGTTCCAACACTAGCGCGTGCATCCTGATAGCTGGAACTTCCAAGATGCATCTCCTCCCCCCACACTTGGAGTGGAAACCGTGCAATTACATCCGGCGAGACTTCTTGTGATGAGACAATGTCACGATGCAGCTTCTCTCGGCGTTTGTTGGTCTCGCGAGATTCTGATTCCAGTAGCGAGGCCGAGGCATAGATGATATCTCCGCGAATGTACGCATTCAAGTTCTGCCCTTCCTTCTTCCCCTTCACCCTCTGCTCCTTTTGCTCCCCCTTCATCTCTCCCTTGTCTTTATCTTGGTTGCCGTCATCTCACTCGCTGTTGTCGCCCATCTTTTACCATCTTTTCCTGTACACTCGTGCATCCTACATTGAGGATGCTTGGTGTTGTTGTAAAGGCCACCTCGTGGCTTCTGCCACTGGCTTCCCTTTTCACCACAGTCGCCGGCGAGGAAGACGTGTCTTTTATTTGGCTGGACAACACGGTGTACTTCGCCAATGAGTCTACCATCGTGAAGATGTCCTGGCCTGTCCTGAAGGATGCCTTTGCGTCTCCAAGCCGCTCAGACATAGCGTCCTACTCGGGCTTCGACTGGACCCAACCGTACCCGGGAGCCCCCCTTGATGGGTTTTCGGCCCATCTGCGCATTGCCAACGAGCTCCCCTTTCCCAGCTCGGTGATCGCGGAAAACGTCAGAACCAACGTGGCGGCCATCTCGTACGGAATTCCGCCATCACTGATGGGTGGCGACGGCTTCCCCAAGAGCATGGACCCGTCGTGGTACATCTGCCAGCACTACTTCATCAGCACCGTCCCCGACCCTACGGCCGACGTCAAGAACGACTGCTCGTTCCTCCCGACGGAATGCCAGCAAGACCTGAAGGACAGACTCGTCAAGAGCTGGGGCTCCTTCGAAGACGAGACGGGCGCCATGTGCGGTGCGAACGCCCTCGAGCTCATTACCCCAAGCTGCCGGGATACCCTGGGACTCGTCAGGGCAGACGTCCTTGGTAAGTCGCCATCGCCATTTGCCAAGCTTGGTTATGTTCTGGCTAACTTACCCAGCGTGGGATGCGTCCTACCTGGCCGACAAGGCCACCTCCAAGATCCTCACCGTCGACGAGGTCGGCAAACAGTCATGGATGATCGGCACCGGCTTCAACGAGCCCAACAACCAGACGTCTTACTACGCGGCTTCCAATCGGACGTACGTGCTCGCCACCGTCTTTGGCCACACCGCCGACGTCAGCAACGCGGCCGAACCCGTGGCTGAACTGGCCTGCCTGCGTCCCGCCTGGAGCGTTTTGCCGGCACTGACGACCACGAGCAAGACAACAACCATTGTCCCAGCTACCAGCCAGACCAGTATATCTGTCCCTGCTGCGGTCACGAGCACTCGGCTAATCTCTTCTTCCTCAACGCCTTCTTCAACTTCTGCTTCGGCGTTGCGTTGCATAGGTATGCTGATGCTCTGTTCCCTGCTCACAACGTCATCTTATCCCCAATGCCTTTGTCTGCCTGTCTTGTATTGCCTACCTTGAAGTCACTGCTGAGACTCGCGCAAAGCCCTCTTTCTTTCCGTCGCGGGCGTCCTCCTCGTCCAATAAGACCTCAGCCCTGCCCGCGTCTCCAGCAGCGGCGGCAGCAGCAGAGAACTCGCTGACCTGACTCAATCACAGGTGGTACTGTGAGAGACGCCCTGTCGGGTGGCTTGACGGGTCTTTGCTCCTTCAGCTGCGACTACGACCGCTGCGAGGACGACGCATGCGTCTGCACAAAGTCGGCCTCGGCAGCGGCAGCGGTGCCAACCCGTTCGGGCGTTCAGGGGTGCCCGGGATCGAGCTTGGACAAGACCAGCGACGACTACGAGTACTTTGTGAACTTGTGCGCCTTCACCTACAGCCACGGATACTGTCCCGATGGTGCCTGCAAAGTCTGTTAGACATTGGAAGTGAGGGGCGAAGGCGTCTCTTGACTACTAGTAAGGCAGCTAGTTATTCAGTAGAACGAGCATTGCTGTTGGGGATGATGGCCGTGTTGTTAAAATAAGCCTCAGCTAATGTTGATGATTGCTGAAGTGAACGTGTTCGACGCCTTCGTAAAGGAACTCTGTCGCGGCCTCTCTCCAAGTACTAGGTATAATGTACCTAGGTCAATCAGTGATCCAATTGGTGTCCAGGGAGCCCAGACACCACCCGAGGTGCCTAGCAAGGTACATGTGTACCTAATATATAGATATTGTTATGCGCGCACGATGTGTCTAAGAAGGTGACAGTTGGAACTGCGCAGGGGTTCGACCGGGGTTATTGACGTTGCCTTCCACCGTACGGATATACTACTAGTATACGTTTCTAGGTGCCTAGTATAAGCCCTGTTGATCCACTCTTTTAGGGGTGGTCCCTGCTCGATTCGGTGTTTGGCCTCGCATGTCAAACCACTTAAAGGCGCCTTCAATCCAGACTGCCCCCAATATCTTCCCCTTCCTCATTGAGCTCTCTATTACTCGCGAACAGACAAGATGCAATTCTCACCTGACCTCACGAACAAGATTAAATCTCGGTTGCCGAGCTATCCTCCCTTCCCCCGCCTCCCACGGCTACAGGAACTACCGCCCCCGGGAGACGCCCATCGGGACGCCGTCCGCGGCAACCGGCTGCCGACCGACCTCGAGAACGACTACCGGCTCAATTTTTGCGTGATACACGGCGTTAGGCACCATGACGCTTTCGCCCGGTCGGATGCCGTGGCCAAGCTCTGCTCAGAGTCGGACAACAGAGCCTTCGCCCGCGCCCGCAATGCCCGGCTCATCATGAGCAACACGGTGCCGGAGATGGCGTCCGAAGACGACAAGCCGTACTGTATCTGGTACCCAGACGTGGCTACGGAGGATAATTACCGAGAGCTCGCGAAGCGCTACCCCGACATGCGGTATCTGGTCGGCCGGGCCTGTGCGGTCGCTGGCTACGCCGACCT